>QYTT01091381.1:0-19685 GCA_006980735.1 Dasypogon diadema
TAAACTTCTGTGGCATATGTCTGGCTGTAATCGAACTGTTGAAATTCTTTTTAATTCCACTGACACCGTGTCCTGTATAGGCAGTCAGTGATTCAATTTTTTAA
Source organism: Dasypogon diadema (assembly GCA_006980735.1). Lineage (NCBI taxonomy): Eukaryota > Metazoa > Arthropoda > Insecta > Diptera > Asilidae > Dasypogon > Dasypogon diadema. The sequence goes on from QYTT01091381.1 coordinate 105, forward strand.
GTTTTGTCCATTTGTTGCTCGCCACCGCATTGTTTTTGTATTAATTTTTTTTTTTATTGAAATTAAAGTAATTTATTGTAATTTCTAGATTGTTGGTTATTTTAATAGAATATTTCAAATCACAGCGTGTTTTTATTAATTCTTTTGAGGAGTGTTTTTGCATCTACTTGCGATCATTTGAAATCTAACTTAAACATGTAACATGTAATGTGAACACACGCGTAATATTTTTGTGTTGTTGTTGGGTGGAATCCGATTGCCTGTTACAAAAGAGCTCTTTGATATCCAATTCCAAGTGAAGTGCTCAGCTTGTCTGGTAATTAAAGCATACTGGCAAAGTCTTCGTCTTCTATAGGCCGTGGCAAAGCTGTTCATCTGGATGTATCCTCATGTTCTAGTTAGTCAGGGCAAGCAAATATTTTTTTCACATTTATATACTTGGAAAAAATTTCGGTATGCTTCTTTTGATTTAGTAATTTTATTCATTAAATCAAATATTTTATTAAAATTGTGCTCTGTCGTTATTTCTGCCTGCATGGAGTCGGATGTAAAATTTCACCGATTTCCACAAGAAAACGACTAGACGAAGAAACAGATCAACGAAAGCGACTACGAGAGTTGCAATGTAATAATATGAACTAGCGCTTATCAAGGCTCAATTACATCCAGACATGAATTCGCGTATTTTGGCAGGAGCAGGACATACTGCGTTGCCCGCGTTGGACAAGATCAAAAAAGGCTTAAAAGCCCATAGGCGATTACTTCTATTATGATACCTGAGTGGATTAATTAAACACGGTTTAGGGAATAATTCAAGTTTTTTTTTTTGTTATAGTTCAGTTCACTTACATAGTTAATTAACTTTTGCACTAACATCATACAGACAGGTAAATATAAACCAATAAAGTTAAGGTAAGTTTTATCAACAGCACTTTCCACCACTTCGCTATTTTCACATCTCTGCAGGTCAACTCAACAGCTTAGTTGGATCAGCAGCTTCACAGATTAAAAGTGCTGCAAGAAGTATCTATGAAGTAATCAGCATTTGTACAGCAACCCGCAAAAGCAGCGGCTCATGGGACAAATGAATATGGACGACTTAGAGGCTTCGACAACGCAGGTAAGGCGGTTATTTATAAATTTAAATTTGATTAAGATTTTTAGTCAGCTTAGGGTCAAATTTGGTATCTCGTAATTTTCGATCTCAACGATCGTTAACTTTTACTCTAATAACATTTTCTTTTCCTCTTCGGATAGTTGGGGTTTTCTTGCTGTATCTTGTCGGTCTGTTCTTTGACTTCCTCAAATCCAACGATCAATTCCACCTAAACGATTCTCAATAATTGCTGTTGAGTATTAACACACATGAGACATTTTTACTCCAAACATTAGTTAAAAGGGAGTCCCTTCAGTGGAACAAGTGCGTGTCGAGTTTAAGATTATTTAAAGATGAGATACATGCTTATATACGTAGACGGTTCCAAGTATTCCCGGCCTCAGGTGCATGAGTTAATTTTCGGAGAACAATTTTTTATTACTTGGAGAGTTATCAATGTCAATACCCTATAAAAACCAAACACTTGTACTTAAAATCACTAATTCGTTGTGTGTAGTGATTGATAAGTGTGCATCTCAAGTGAAAAGTAAAAATGCAGAAAATTGAACATCGTGCGGTCAGTGTATCGAATCCTCCATGAACACCTTGGCATGGAAAAAATCAGTGCAAGATGGGTGGCCAAAATTCTCAGTGCTATAGGGAACAGAAAGTTATCGACTCCATTGTTATGGGCGATGAAGCTATGGTACCATGACCCCACGACTAAAAGGGAATCTATGGAATGGCATCGTAAAGGTGAACCAGCGCCAAAGGAAGCTCGAGTCAGCAAAATCATCCGTAAGATAATGGCTACAATTTTTTGGGACTCACAAGGAATCCTGATAATCGACTTAAAAGAACGTAACACCGTTGTGAATGGAGAGTATTATGTCACACTGTTACGTCGACTTTGACAAGCTATCGCGGAAAAGCACACTGGGAAAATGTCTCGAGGAGTTTTGTTACTCCATGACAATACTACAGCTCATACAACTGCTGTTGCGAAAGCTGCTATTCAAGAATGCGGATTTAGAGAACTTAACCACCCGTCTTACAGTCCTAATCTGGCCTCAAGCGATTATTTTTTATTCGTAAAATTGAAGGCTAACCTTCAAGGAAAGAAATTTACTTCAGATGAGGAGCTGCAAGCAGCCGTTTTTGAGAATTTTGAAGATAAAAACTCGGAATACTTTTTTAGTGGAATAGAAGCACTTATTAAACGATGTAAAAAGTGTAAATGAAGTAAATGGCGAATATATTGAAAAATAATAAACAATTTTTGTCTACTCCTTCTCCCTATACTTGGAACCGCCTACGTAATTTAAGATTATAATTTAGTTTAGGCTCTCAACTCAGCTATTACCACGCAAAATTCCAGTAGGACGTGGCTTATGTTCCACTCCTCGCAATACGATCGAAAGAATGCCAGAGCAAATGCCATTCCTCTATCTATGACAATTTTATGAAGGTCCCCAAAAGTCTCTCTTTGCAAATCGAATTTATAGATTGCTTCTTCGGATGTTGTAGATTTTGATTGTCGATATACGCTCGAAAAATTGGTAAAGGCATCAATCAAATGAATAAATTTTTGTAGTTTTTGGCAGTAGAAGGCAAAGGTCCTAAATAGTCGATAGATATGTAGCGGCTGATTTAGAGCCAGTTCATATAGCTCGAAAAAGATTGTCGAACGATCGAATTGTTCGACTATCGTTTTCGAACTACATGAATCGGCTGCTATTCTTTCAATTGAGTTCCAAGTACTCTCAGGGTTGCTCATTTTTGGAGATAGAAGAATCCATACAACAAAGTGTATTTTGTATTATCTCTTCTCAAGGGCTGAAAAACTTCGTTTACAATCCGTTGGAAGATGGCTGGCGATATACAAAGACCTAATGAAGCCCTATTAAATTTAAATTGCGCACGACTGGTTGATTCATCAATGTCGACGTAAAAATCCATTGCGTAAATCAAGGGTGGTAAACACAGAAGCTGGATGTAGATATTCCAGAACGTCTTCCATGACTGGTAAGAAGCATTGCTTCCAAATTCTTTTTAAATGGATAAGACGGGTTTTGAACCTCTTTCATCTCCTCATAAATTTCTATATTTTGTTTTAACTGTTCCATTGTTGTTGCTTTATAAAGAACACACAACAAGTAACCTCGAAATATTAAACACCTCCCGACACTCCTCCCTATTGGAAACAAATTTTTGTAATAGAATAGACAGACTAAGCCCACGTGCGCGTAACAAATAAAAAACTACAAAATAGAAAGACAAGCATTGTACAATTTACTCATGTTTTTCTTTCAAAATAACAGAAAAATCTACAGTGGACTTAACCTTAATATATATACAAACATCTAGAATTTATAGATCAATTTAAGCACGAAAATTCCTGGACAAGAAAACACATCAAATAAAATAAAATAAAAAAGAACACGCCAATACACCACAGCTTCGCGTATTGGAAGTTACGCTTTTATCGGAAAAATAATATTCCTTGATATCCTTAACTGTGATAGAAAATAGATTTTAAAATGAGGTCAGTCGAAGGCTGCTTTAATTTATTCGGAGCTGTGTTAAAACTGCAAAATATAACTTAATTGATTGCTTTGTGGGAATAGTTTGCTCCACTCCTTCTTTGCCTAAGTCTTGATGAATTTGAAACTTTATTTATAAAAAAAAAACAACATATATATACATATATTGAAAATAAGACATTTCTGCAGTTCTAACACTGTGCTGAGCAAACGAATACCGCCGTAATGTTAAATTAACTAAAATAAAATCAGGTTATTGTGATGAACCTTGTTACTGCAGAAAGAAACACGATAAAACCGGATCAAATTCCCCTCTATTGCCTGCTCTCTCAGACCTTAACAATTAATTTCATGATTTAAATTGATCGACAGAATGAAGTTTTTAAACTTTATGGACTGAGCTTGAATATGTTCAATTGGGTTTTGTTTTCTTAAGAAAATCGTAGTCTTAGGATGAGTTCATTTTCGGACAAAAAAATCTCAAGTGATTCACCACACACACTCCGAGCGACAGAGCAGGCTAGAACATATCACTGTAGGTACTTTACTACCATGGGAGTTTAATAATTTTCTACTTAACCGAACATGAGGAGGACTAACTCTACACTAAAAGTTTAGAAAACGTAACAGATTGATGAGAAAAGAAAGGACAAAAAAATAAAAATAAACAACCATTTACAGGAGAGATCACAGTGGCTTAATTATCGTCGGAATCTGCCTTTCATAAATTTTATCGTTTTTTGCATTAAAGGCGCTTTTTTTGGACGTCCATTGTTGGCAGAGGTTGCGGCTACTGCGATTTGTACTGTATCTGGGACACTTGCTGCTGCTCTAAGTCTGAAATCGCCTGCTTTTGATGCATTTGGTGTCATGTTAGAGAGTGCAGCTACTCTGGCGGCAGGTGTAGCAGATGAACTCGATTTTGTACCGTATTGTTCCTGCTTTCTTTGCACATTTCTTGGCGGTTTAACCATTGAATCAACATAAGCCAATTGCGTCTTACGAACCGGCTGTTGTGTTTGCATTTGTGATTGTTTGATATTTTCTGCCAACATATTCAATTTGCGTTCTTGTTCCTCTTTGCAACGCTGTAAATGAAAACATACATTTCAATTAATAAATTGTTACGGAATGTGTCCAAGATTTTTCTATGATATTTAGATCAACGGCAATATTTTGTAATACGATACAATTTTAATTTCAGCGTAACATGGACACATGGAAAAACAAAACAATTATTAATAAAATTCATTCTTTCAATTACGTTAATTGTTCTTATCACGTTTTGCTAATTCATTTTAATCTAAGAAACCCACAAGCGAAATACATGACTCAACAACACACCGACCTGTGGGGCAAATCACTGCCAGGTGCATTTATCAACAGCGATGTGCTGAATTGCATAAAATGTTTACTGCTGAAATTAGGTCAGTAAAATTATTCCTAGCATAAACAGTGACGAAAGATTTGTGTGTTTATGCTTGTTTGGAATTTATTCATTGAAATTATTACTTTTATAAAATTGCTGATTAACAATTGACTTGAACAAAATTTTGTATATAAATGAATTACGTTTTAAACAAATTGTCAGTTAACGATTGTGAAGTTACACTCGTTACTTTCGGAGTTTAACAAAGCGGTAAAAGTTTAGCTAAAAATCTAAAGGCAAATTCTTCAATTTTGGGAGTTCATTTGGTCCGACGGAATCCTTTTACATCAGAAGGGTCCAAATCTACAACATCTCATCGTATCGCCTTTCCGACGACGCTTTATCTACGATAAAATTGTCAATTATGGGGATCGTGAGGACGCTTTGTGCAGCAGAATATTACCGCTTTATTACATATCGTGCACCAAAAGATTCAAAATCTACGAAAATTCGGGTCTTCAACTCTAACGACGCCCTGTGTACCAGAAGAGTATTCCCAAACGCTTGAAAATTTTATTCTGCCCAACTTGCTGAGATTCCACTATATCTGTGCTTTTATGAGTTGTACTCCAGAGCTTCAAAAACTGTTCATCACGTGTACTGGATATATTCAGATTACTGGGATTACGCTCCACTTTTTCTTCGACAATATCAGATCAGCTGCAGATTCTTTTTCCAGTTTTTTTCCCAACGACGCGGTGGACATTAGAAGGTTTCAGATTTTAATATAAGACTATATATGAAATCCGCATCTGTAAGCAGACGTCCTTTATTCATAAACGGAAATTGGAAGTACATTGCGAAAGGGATCGAAGTAATAGATGGTGAGGTTCAAAAATGCCATTCACCAAATCCAGAGTGTCTATGAAGAATTAAAATTTGATCTCGAAGACGATCCTAGCCATCTAAATTGACTACTTTTCTCTCACCTGGATTAACAAAAGCAAAACGTCAAAAAATTAAGATTCAGGTGGATATGATGTCTTCTATAACTCAAGACAATTAAAGTGGTAGAGAAATATTCAGTTTGGAACTCCTAGTGGATAGTAAAATTTGGCATCCAATATTACGCTTTCCTCAATTTTAATAAGTTCAGATTTCAACTAACTACTCGGAGGTTTAGGAGAAAAGCAATTGCTTGGAAAAAGAATCGGAACAACAAATAATATTGCACAACTAAAATTAAATTCTTACTAAACGAAGGAATTTACATATGATGGGACGAATTAGCTTCAAATTAAGAAAAAATCGACAAAAAAATTATGTGGCACATCAGTATTAACCAACCACGTTCAGGTGAATTCATCAGCAGCGTAAAATGTATCCTGTTCAAGAACTAAACTAAGATGGTTGCGCCTTGCACAGGTTTGTCAGAAAAATACAGCAGCAGAATCCCCGTTTTCACAACACCTAGGACGAATATTCAACTGTCGATGTCGTCCTCAACGTGCCTTGATGACATGACTTGGTATGTTACATCTTATTCTCAAATAAAAACTTTATAATCAAATTTATTTGTGAATCTATCGTAAAATCGGCTCGCAACAATTTTTTTGTTACAAAGATCGAAATTGACACAACCTAATAATTACTGCGCTGACTCACATATTAGACACCTGCATTATATTTTCCTAAGCTTTGGAAGATAGGCCGATGCAATCCAGAACCCAGAACCCAAAAATAAAAGGGCTTTAACTATGAACGACTTTAGACCCATTAATATAACCTCCTTCTTGTCCAAGATTCTGGAGCAATGGATAAATCTTCAATTTAAAGGCTACTTGGGACGGATACAACCATTGTCAGTCCGGTTTTCAAGACAGTCACATCATTACCACCGCAATATTAAAAGTGACAGATTATATCCAGGAGGGAATTGATAGGGGTTGTCTAATTGCATTAACCGTTTTGGAGTTTACTCTTGATAGCGCTAACCGCTAACTTCTTCTAAACAAGCTTAGTAGTTTTCATAATATCAATGGTGAGGCACTGAAACTTTTTATTAATTGCTTATCTTACAGATTCCAGCACGTATATGTTGATGGTGAACAATCTTCTATTCTTCGCATTTTGTCGGGAACTTCTCAGGTATTATTGAATGATCATGTTCTTATATCCGCCGATACAAGCAAGCTTCGTTTGACAGATCTTAATAGATAGGACGAATCGCATTTAAAACCTCATCAGATAACGTTTGAAGGCTTTAAGGTGCGTCCAGAGTACATAGTTATCATATATTAACCAGGTTAAAATAACTCTGTTATTTTACAGAGTTAATAAGCTCGCTGGGTGATTTAAGTCTTCTACGGGAAAATAGATGGCATTTATTGAAAGCTTTTATTTTTATTTTATTAACTTGAAATTTACCTTGATGTCTGTTTTGGCCACGTTTGTGTTCATTTTAATTGCTACGAACACAAGAGCTTTCAATGAGCGCCATCTGTTTTCCAGTAGAAGACCTTAATAACTCAGTAAGCTCATTAACTCTGTAAAATAACCGAGTTAATTTAACCCAGTTAATGTATGACAACTCTGTACTCTGCTGCCAAAAGAACGCAGCTATTATGTTTTAACTTTTCCTCCAACTATAATGTTGATGATGTGATTTAAAATAATGTTGCTATTTCTACACAAAAATCGAAAGCTTTCTTAAACTGAACTGAGAGCTTTCTAGGACTTATAACATTATTCACGCCACATTCTTTTGTTATTTGGCAAATGTTAAAAGTGTATGTTAAATATGGTTATTTAAATTATGTTTAATAAAGATTTCTATGATAATACACTTCTAAATTAAAATTAATCTACTTGCAAGAAGATTTACACTCAGCACAAGTAAAATATAAATTGAAGACAATTAAAGTAAGAAAAGTACACACACCAGTAAATCTAGAACAAAATTTAATATTTAAATAAAAATTTTCTCACCAAAAACATCTCCCTCCAAGTTTCGAATTCTTGTCGTTTCTGACCACGACAATGTCGCACACAATGTTGTTGCCAAAGCGTATCGCTATCTTCCATTAAATAAGGATTAAATTCCTCAAATGTAATAAGTTGCTGTGGTGTTGCTCTTTCAAGGACAGGTTTTAATACTTCGAATGGCACACCACCTGTGTATTCAAGAGCTGTTCGAAAATACAAACAGTAAATATATCTACTGCGCATGTTATGATATTTAACACGTTCAACCTAGCGTCACCTAACGTGATTGGCCACTCGAGATATTTTTTATAAGAGCTACATGAAGGTGCCACATAACAGGAAAAAACTCTGTTACCAAGAGAATGCTGGGTTGAACGTCTTAAAGGTAATTTTGTAGTATAATTTCTATTTACGATACTAATATGTACTAGAATTTCCGAAATATATGGAAATCTACTCACCATCAATATTCTTCTGAAGTACTCGAATGCACAAGTCAAATAATGTTGGCACTTGAAGAAGAGCCCCTGTTTTTATTCCTGAGTACACTTTAGTTCGAATAGTCTTTGATGATATGCCCGCGCTCATAGCTTCATCGTCGGTAAGATAACGTCTTTGTGGCTTATTTGATGAAAACACACATTCCATCACAGTCGGGTTTAGGGGGAGAGGCTTATAGTTTGGTGAAATCGTAGGAATCGTAGGTAACTCCAAGGCTATGCTCGGATCTAGTGGTTCTAATTTAACCGCTGAAGTTAAAAGTGGTGGCGTCTAAATGTATCAGAATATTTACATTAACTACCTCATTTAAAGCACGAAACAAATTATAGAATACATTATTTTATTTATATCAACTTACCTTTGTTCTAGTTGGTGAACGAGGTTTAGCAAAAACTCCTGACGAGCCACTAGAAGTACTACTACTACTCATTCTTGGGGATGTTTTAGATGATTTTGAAGAACCTTTCGTACTAGATGAAGCAGAGATCATACCCAAAGCCTCTTCAAAACTGGTCCCCATTGAACTGTCAATACCATCAACAAGTAATTTCGGTACTTTGACTTTGATTGGAGAGCTTTCAGATGATTTTGAATCTGAATCTGAATTTTTTCGTTTCATTTCCTTGCTACTTTTATCATAATCTTTATCCTTATCATGATCTCTGCTTTTGTGCTTGTTTTTATAATGCTCACCATTCGATCTATGACTAGAACTACTATGCTTTCCATCTTCTCTCTTTTTCTTCTCCTTCTCTTTGTCTTTTAATTCACTACCCTTAGTTTTGTGATTTTCTTCAGAATCATTGCGATCTTCCTTCTTCTCTCGCTTTTCCACGGACTTTTCTTTCTCTCTATCTCTGCTATGCCTAGAACTACTGCTACTACCTGAATTATCCTTTGTTGTCTTTTCTCTTTGCGAATTTTCTTTAATGTGACTACTATTGTCCCTCTGCGAATTATCCTTACTGTTATTGTTTTCTTTCTTCACATTCTCTTTACTATATTTGTGTTCTTTTCTGGAAATATCTTTGTTGCGGCCGCTTTCTTTTGAAGATTTTTCCTTGCTGTAACTTTCTTCCTTTTTGTGATTTGAGTTTTTCTTTTTGTCTTTATTACTGTGATGTAGGTGTTTAGAGAGATTCTGAGATTCATAATTCAGATTTTTATCAATCTCTTCAGTCTTTTCTTTACTTACATCAATAACTAACTTTTCTTCATCATCATCTTCGAGCACTTCAAAATCCTGTTCAATTTCTTCAACTATAGACATTTTAGGTGAATCTTTAGCGTTTCGATCCTCTATTTCTATTGGTTCTTTAGTTATGCTGTTACTGCGATCTTCATGTTTATCCCTTTTTCTATTATTATCCTCTCTTCTTGAAGATTTTGCGTATTTTTCGCCATGCCTATGTTTACTGCTGCTATGATTACTGCGACTTCTATGTTCATATGACTTACTTCTACTGCTACTTTCATGAAAGTATTGATTTTTGTCTTTACTGCTTGACGAAGAACTATGTTCATGTTTTGCGTGATGTGAATTTTTCTGGTCCTCGCTTGAATTGTTGTTTTCACCATCAGCCTGACTATTGTTGTTGGCTGGTGAATTATCGTTATCATCATTATCATCATCATATGTATCTGGTTGAATTTCATCATCTTCTTCATCCTCAACTAGAGCTTCTGCTGCAACCATAGCTTTCCATTTAGCCACTAATGCTTTTGCAGCTACACCTACTTCTCTATCATATTTTCGTAAAGCGTTAACTGTCTTCCCCACTCCGGTGGTTTGTAAATGCTCCAGTTTAACTGGCAATTTGTATAGTTTTTCAATGCAGTGAAGTAACTAGAATAAAGGTTTATTTTTATTATTAATTTGAAAATAAAAAGAAATAAAAAAAGTAAGTAAAATAATTCCTGATTATGTAAAATTATGTAAAAAGATTTCAGTTTCGTAGCACAATTTTTCGGGTCTGATGAGACTTCTGATTTGGTCTCTATTCTGTGTCTAAGATTAACTTACTTAATAAAATTATATAAATTTTTACGTCTAAACGAAGCTATATATCTTTTTTGGCTCATGTACCAATGAAAAGCCATGAGGCTGAGGCTTACTGTACCCGGTTTCGACTTACGTCGTTTTTGTTGCACAACTTCCAAAAAAATAAAATAAAATAATTAAATAATTCGTTTCTTGCGCGTTCAATCCTGACAGGATAAGGAATTAATATGAGGAAACAAAATGTCCTTAATTACAGTTTTATATTGACCCTGGTTCATTGTTCCACATATAAAATACAAGGGTCCAGGGCCTTCCGAACTAATGCAGCTCCATAGCATTACAGATGGAAGATGTTTTACGGTTTTAATCACACAATTTTCTTTATACCTCTCACCCGTCATTCTTCTAATTAATTGGCAGCTTTCTGCAACGGCCTCAAGTCGACATTCACCAACGTCTTAACAGAAAATGGCTAAAAAACTTGAAATAACGAAACATGTGTTAACTCATCTTATTCCAGTGAATTGAGATTTGGTGGTGGTGGTAGCTTACGCGATCTGGCGCAATTGAAACGAACTTGTCTTATAATCCCTGTTAATGGTGGATTTCTACAGGTTATCTACATTTTAAATTAGCCACGGATAATCGGCGACGTAGGGCCATTTCCGAAATTTCTAATCCTTCTTCATTCATTCCTTGCGGAAATTCGACGATATTGATAAAATTTTGCTATCAGTCTTCAGAAGTTTTCCTCATTCCGCGCTGATTTCCTTAAGAGCTCAAATTCGTGCAAAGACTATAGCACTTTTTTCATTGGAAATGTCCTTAGCACGATACATTACGATTAAATAATGCAGAATCAAACGTTATTATTAAAACATCAACAATGCACAGATAATAATTCTTCTTTTTGTCAAAAAATATCGCTAAACAATGGCTTCACATTTCTACTAAAATTGCACTCAACTAATGAGCCCTTAAGCTACTGCGCATTTAAATTTAAAAAATTATAAATTGTCCTGCTCTCGCCAATTGCAATCGGCGAGCACACAAACAGCAGTTGTTCTTTAACCAAAATTCCTAAGAGAGGGGATCGTAAAGTAATAATCAAAACATTCATCACTCTGTCGCCTTTGCTTTTAACTATTTGAAACAGACTAAAGTGTTTTACTGCCTTATTATAATTACTGGAAGGATGAGAAAATGTTTCTAATTCCTTGTACACCTAAATGCAGTACACTTCTTTTTAGTAGTAAAATTTCGGCTAACGAAGTAGTAAAAATTTTGGAAAAAATTGCCAGTGAATTGATTAAAAATAAAAGGGCCAGGCATTTTTGTAATCTTAAACAACTTTTACTTATATTTCTTATTTATAACACTGTCCCATCTGTCAATAAGATGCTCAATTCCCTTTTTGTAAAAATTCCCAGGCTTAGAATTGAAAAAAATTAATTAACGCATTTTTGACAGTATCATTAAATTTTTTTTCCCTGTAAGAAGTGTTGCAGAGATCTAATAATAGTCTGATAGCGCAGCTTCTAGGGAGTAAGCAAAATGAGGTATGACTACAATGTTATTGTTGTGTGACCTTTGATGCATGCAGCTGAGCATTATCATGTTGGATGATTACACCTTTTCTGTTCGAAACTGCAGGGAGTTTCAGCTAAGCAGTCTCATTTAGGCGAACCAATTGCTTCCAATAAAGATCTGTAGTAAACGTCTGTCCAGGTTTTCAATTCAAAGTACATCAACCCGAAGATATTCCATCATACTCAGATACGAATCTTTTTTCCGTGTAAATTTGCTTTTGGAGTTTCTCTTGGTGACTCTCCAACAGATAACCATTGCACCTCTTTATGTGAGTTATCGTATAAGACCAATTTTTCATCACCAGTCATGATACGGTTAAATAATAATGGACCATTTCTATGCCTTAATAACAACGTACTGCACTGTGTATCTGTTATTGTTGATTTTTCTAATTGCTTTTAAATAATCTTGCGTTGGGCACCAAGAAGCGACAATTCTGTTAGCAATCTCTTCAATCGATTACCGGGATGTTCTTCGACGAATAGCTCTCAAAATTTCTTGACTAACAATATTAAGTCGACCCAGATCTTGGCATAGCTCTTAAATTAAATCTTACAACCTCACAAAATCTTGCAAAAGTGTAAATGTAAATGCAAATATGCTCCAGAAATTATCCTTTTTCGTACAAATTCCAAAAGAAGGCCTCCCGTTCTGTTTTAGAAAAGAAGAAAGGGAAATAGCAATTTCGAAATCTCAGGGATTGACAGAGATGTTCTAATTTTTCTCAGAATTTCTAATTTTTACTGAGGATATTCGGAGAGCACAATAAAACCAAGTGATTGAACTCAATTTTATCTTATCAGGCTAAGTCTATTCTAAGGGGTCTGAATACCATGGACTAGTGAAATCAACTTTTGAATGCAGTTTATCCGGGGAAATAATAATTCTTTTTGCAATGGCCGAAAATTTCAATGGAATTTATTCCACCACAATCGTGCACGATTCTATGAGTCTGAATTACATTATTTTTTTTAAACTAAATAATACGAATACCTAATACGATTTTTTATTATAATTTTGAATCTAATTGGTTACAATTTTACATCCATAGGTGTACTGAACGTTTGTTCCTTGTGTGGGCGTAAAAAGTTTAGAACCACTCACATATGGTTACATTCTCTTTTAATATTTTGATTAAGTGAGTCTTCTCTGAAATATTGTGTTAAATTCCGTTTATTATGAATACCGAAAGCAAAGTTCAAAACTTTTTGCTGTTCAAAAAACGTTTTTCATTCATATTATATTACCTCGCGTCTAATGGAAGAAATGGCAAGAGCTGAAGGAACTATGTATTAAGAGCAATTTGAATAAATAATATTAATGCATTTTTATAAAGCGACATCTTGAAACTTCACGTGCAAAACTTGAACATATGAATATGCTTAATTACTAATAAACGGCTGCTGTCTATCTTTTCTAAACAACATGAACAAATTGTCAGTCTGTTAATAAATGTTCATTATATGCGGTTGAATTGATTACTACGATAACAGGACGAAGTTTTCGACCACAAATTGAAGAATTGATCAGTTGTATTTATATCACGATATCAGTCAAATACATGAACTGAGTAGATAGTTTGTTATTGAGGGAATTTTATCAAAGCATTTCTGCGATACAAGCTTGCGGTTTAGGTGTGCCTATACAATTCAACAATCTTCTTGAAAAATTACTTTAACACGCACTTTGTAAGTCAAAAATTTCAAACCTTTGCTTCATGTCAGCAAGTTTGCCAAAGTGTTGAGAAAACCCAAGGTTACATACGAGATAATACAAAGTATTTTAACAGAACACCCCGCTATCTAATACAGTAAAAGGTAATATGTAGAAACTTATTTTTGCAAAATACCTCATATTTCTGACTTTTGGATGCGCAAATCCTAAATAAAGAAAATACTTACCCTCTTCTCATCATGGCCATTCTTCTCGATGCTGCGTTGATAATAAGTAATTACATTTAACAAGGAGGAAGACATTTCGCTCGCTGCTGTTAGATGATGACAATATTATGTAAAAAAATTCGATTAAATTTCGTAAGGTATTAAAATTGTTCAATAATTCTCATTTTCTTGTACACGTCACTACACTGCAATTTCCAAAATATTCCTACATAAAACACTACAATCCCTATATCGATATAATAATCTAGTTACACTTATGTTTAAAATATGTGATTCAAAACGACTAATTATCATTCAAACAATTTAGAACTTTGGAAAATCGGAGCACAAAGCCAAAACCCCGACACGCTACTATATCCTGCCCCAATGACAGCACAGTGACCTGACAGCCGTGAAAGTGAATACCGACAGCTGTTAGAAATTGTACTGCCAGAGTAAACAAAATTTTCCACTGAACTTCGATTTACTTTCAGATAAGCATAATCGGCGAAGCATTTATAGCCAAAACCACTGACCTGTAATAAATGGACTGATTAATTTGCTATTTCATGTGCGGCCAGTTATCCTAAACACAGACGGAAACGAGAGGGAATGTAGTTCCACCACTTTTGGTTCTTCAGTGGTTTATGGGTAAAATTACAGTGCAATGGAAAATATTTATTGGAAAAGAGGCAGCAATATAAAAGTGGCGCCATTTAACTTAATGCGGGCTGAGTAATATGTTCAGTCCATATTCATATATCAATGAACCAAAACACAATGAGAGGCGAAACGTTTGCAACATGACATCATATGATTTCAGTGTCGCGGTCGTGATGCTTGTGTCGCAAATAACACAATGAACGTGCGTCACGCCATTCTGAAAAGTCAGTGCGGTTTTTACGAAAAAATATTTAAATTGAGCCGTCAAAAAATAAAATTCCACCTATGTTGAAAATTTCAGCAAAAATACCACGGTATACAGAATACAAGGCACGCTCGAGAGGAGAAATGACATTTGGCCGTGACGTCAACTCAGCAAAATTGTGTGGAACTTTGAAGTAATAAATAATTAAATAAATAGTTAAGCATAGTTTCCATTTATTTCTTTGCAATAATGTTCCGTTGAGCATACTCTGACATATTTACTCATGATTGATTTTAGAATTTTTCAACAATATAACCAAAAATTCTCGGCAGAGTGACGTCACT
Source organism: Dasypogon diadema (assembly GCA_006980735.1). Taxonomy (NCBI): domain Eukaryota; kingdom Metazoa; phylum Arthropoda; class Insecta; order Diptera; family Asilidae; genus Dasypogon; species Dasypogon diadema. The sequence continues at coordinate 15,283 of QYTT01091381.1, forward strand.
TTGGCAAAAATGGCGGAATTAGTACTCGGGAAGAGCATATCTTGTGTTTTCTATATCGTTAGAGGGTATACTTGCTTGCAAAATGGAACGAATTTCTATATAACCTTAGAATTGCATCATAAACTTCCCAAGCATTTCTCGGTTCGGCCCACTGCAATTGTTGCTTAATAAAATCATATGTGCGACGAAAACAGATTTTATTAATCTGTTTTCATAAATATATGGGTAAAATATAAATTTCTTCGTCTTTAAAAACGCAAAATTAATTGTTTAAATATCCCGTCTAACAACGCCTGCAAAAGACAAAAGTATATTTGGTCTATATCTGTCTATTTTCTGCATGTCGTGTGCCAAACTGATGACAGCTGCAGTCGCTTAAGTTTAAATGTGATTCAATTTGCGAATTCTTTTTTTTCATTTAGAGCATGATAAAAGGATAGGATTGAGTAAATTAAATTCTAAAAATTTTTTGCAACTTAAATTTGGTAGTTAAAAATTGCCATTTTCTTAAAGACAACTTGTATGGGACACCTCCTTTTTATATTCATTTCACTGGCCTGAAAATAGGAAGATTTCTGGTTGAACTTCCTAATCCTCATTTCAGACCCCCTCATCTATAATTTTGGTTGAGTCGCGCCGCGTGTAGCATGTCCATAAAGTCTGAATTTATGGCAAAAGAGATTCTTTTAAATTCAGTAATCTGGTAACACCTGACATTGTGCAGTAAATGTCAAACAACTGTCAACGTGTTTCAAGTTGGTACTTGACGTGGACGTGAATTTGATGGTCACTTTTAATCCTGATTATTTTATGTAAAAGTTGTTAAAGTATAGTCATTTAAAAAGTACGTGACTCTGAAAAGTAAAAACTTGAAACTTCTATAGATTTTAGTGAAACCATTGTGCCTGTACTATGAAGTTGTTAATATCGTTAGGAGTACTACTGTTGGTGTGCAACAGAATTAATTCTCAGCATGTAGCTCCTGGAGTTCCGCCGCAACATTATGTAAATATTTCATTAAAATAATTTCCTTTAAACTTATACGTCTATTTTTCTAATTTAGCAACAATATCAAGGTGCACCGCCCCAGGTAAGTAATGCACTTTTGCGTTAAAAAGTAAATTAAATCTAAATTATGAAATGTAGCAGTATTGTGCCACGTATTTTGTACAGTATATCTGCTCATATTCTAAGCACTTTTGTACTTCTATTAAGAGGACGAAAAATAAAATTTGGACTTTCAAGCGAACAGCACAAAATTGCCCAAAGGAAGTGATACTGCTTTGAATTTTAACGTTGTTGATAGAGTTTTTAAAAGGCAATTTATAATACGACTACAAAAGTTCTTGCGACAAGTCATCATGCAAACTTTTTGGCAGATTTTTTGCTTCTTTTAAAATTATTTAACACTGATATATTTCTTACGCTCTTTTCTTTGATATTGAATTACGTTACTATTTTATTAGGACTTTGTTTTTCTATTACTGCACCTTTGAATTCAATAAATATCGAAACGAAATACTTTCGCAGTAATTTTAAACAGATGTTTATATCAAATGGATGGAATTTATTACTATGCATAGCAGAAAAGTCGTATTTAGAATAAAAGAGACGTTTAACCAAAGAATTTTTGTCCAAAACTTTAATATATAATTCCTATTATCAACAGTTATTTGATGACATGGAATGTTGCTTGCATTACAAAAAGGGACTACAAAAGTCCTGGTAGCTAACTTGTTCCATTTTTTTTGCATATTGTATTGAACATCTGATTATGCTTGGCATGTGAAAGTATCGAACTTTCTGAAATGTAGCAATTCAATAGAGTTCTTTATCTCACATCTGGTTTTTAATTACTCAATTGTGTCAGAGTTTAATAAAGACGTTGACAATAAGATGGAAGCAGATTAGTCACTTGTTATAAGTAAATGTTGATACATACTTATAAACGAAGTTATTCTATTTTATCAAGTGATAAAATATTTTCATTACATGGCATTTTTAAGAAGGGAGTATAAAATGATAACGAAGATTAAATGTTTTAGAACCATGGTAATTTAAGTGACGAGCAAGTAAATTATTTAATAAAATACCGCTTTTTCGTTTTATTTAATTTGGGCATATGAATTTTATTATTTCTTGCACCAAGTGCTATCTTCCTTCGAGTAGTAATACAACTCTTTTTGTCTACAGAAATTTACACTCTAGCTGTTTTTCCCGGCTCGATGATAGGATAATTCTTAGTTCTTAAAGAGAAGCTTGTTTTTGGCGCAAAGTTTTCTCCTTTGACGTCCTTTGACTTATACTTAAGGGGTTAGGCCACTCTAGGATTTAAAAAAAAAAACAATTTTATTTTTGTTGTTACAAAGGTACCTAAGCATCTGTAGAATTGTATTCCAAAAGATTATGTGCGTGGAAAATCCCTAAGTACTCGATTTTCGTATTGTAGCGCAACTCCTCTTGACCCACAGTATCATTTCCTGACTCTCTACAAACTTTAAACGCGTTTATCTCAAAACTACATTTTTCAAGTCGGCCGGACCCATAACTCAAACAAATTTCAACCGATTCATTTGAAATTTTAACTGTACATTTAGAATTACGTTTTCTAAGGAACTACGTAGGATTTTTTCATTATATTGCATAGTTTCTTTTTTACAAGCAATTTCCTGACGATTTTCATATGGCATTTTATACTTTTTGATTTAGCAATGCGCCATTTTTACAAAAAACAATATATCAAAAAATCCTACGTAGTTCTATAGCTATTCCTATATATAATCGAAAAACTTTGGTATATATAGTCATAACTCAAAGATTACAGAAGCTATTGGTCCGGCTGCTGACGTTCCAGAAATAGAGGCGTCATCGAAAAAATGCTACATAGTCGCCATTTTGACATATGTCGCAGTAAAAAAAATTATTTTGTATTGCAAACTACATGTATAATAAAACACCTCTTTTGTAAATCCGATTTATTTTATGGTTTCGCTGAAAAAAATCACGAAATATGCCCTTTTTTTGGCCTCTAGGGTGGCCTAACCCCTTAAAGTGCACAGAGGAAGATCAAGGTCAAAGTCAGGTCTGTTGAGAAATGTGACTTAGGCCACTTTTTAAGGGCTGATATGATACATAAAACTCTATGTGGATGAAAGACCATATCAAAAATATCTCCGACTTTTTGGACGAGTTTTAAATGAATTTTAATTTGTCAGTGAAGCTTCTTAGCTGTTATGTGGCCAATAACTTTAACTTTAGGGCTTAATTTTTTTTATATCAATAATTATGATATGTATATCTCTTTTAAGGCTTAAAAATTTTTTAAAATATTATTTTAATTTCACTTTGTAGTATCAACAACAACAGCAGCAGCAACAACAATACCAACCCCATGCGCAGGTACAATATCAAAACCAACAACAACAACAACCTCAACATCAACAGCAACATCAACAGCAACATCCACAGCAACTTTCACAACAACATCCACCTCCACAGCAAGGTGGTCACGCTCATGGCCACCACGGACAAAAACAGCAACTACTGAATACCGCCAACATTCAGCATGAGAGAGAGTGAGTACCAGCGATATATATAAAGTTTTGCGAGTGATTGCATGTTTTTTTTATTTACAGACATATTGCGGAACATATGGATGTTCCAATTGACACAAGCAAAATGACCGAACAAGAACTTCAGTTCCATTACTTTAAAATGCACGACTCAGATAATAATAATAAATTAGATGGATGTGAATTGATAAAATCTCTTATCCATTGGCACGGTAAGAATTTTTTGATATGAACAAAATAAGCCAAGAATTGCTTTTAATATGTGTTCTGTTGGTGACGGTTTTTTTTCGTTGATATCGTTTATAATTGTCGAAATTTTTATTGAGAATTGTCGCTTATTATTGCCTTAAGAGCTTTTTTTGTTGCTGTTTTAAGTTAAAAACTATCAGATCTCTTAAACTGAGATGGATTCTCACTTCTTATTGAAAATATATATATAAAGCCATTGAAAATAAAATGTACGATCGTTCAAAATAGGCGAGACGGTTACGACTTTGTTATCTGAGAGGAACAAAGTTAACGCAACAGTGTAAGATATTTTAAAAGAAATTAAAATTAGAAGACAGAAATTGAGAGCGCCCAAGTGGCATTAGAAGAGAAAATTCAGATAAAGATGAACATATCGTCGGCCTAATCCTAAAACCCCGTAAGTGCCAAAACTCAAATTTTACAGGGGAGCGGAAAAACTGTACAATTTATATAGTTACGAGCTTTTTAAACAAAATTTTTAGGGATTTCCCGTTTTTCCTAAATTCCTAAATTTAATTTAGTTAATAATAATTTAAATTTCATGGATACCTTGCAGCTAGTGTTACCGTTTGCGATCAAAAA
>QYTT01091383.1:0-11658 GCA_006980735.1 Dasypogon diadema
CGTTTGTGCGAATGCTACCTTACTCGTTGCTATCAAGTAGATTTTGCTTGAGACTAAAGACGGGAAATTTCTTTTTCTTCTTCCTTTTGGCTGCCTAAAATTCGAGTCTTGTATTCACCTTAAATAGGGAGCCTATATTGATATACGAGGCCAAGACGGAAAGAGTCTAACATTGCAATTTTCGATAGAATTATAAGATCAGCTCTGAATAGTGTTGTAACGAGATTTTAATCGGCTCCGATTCAGTTTAACTCGAAATACAAACCCAGAAGGTGGGCGATTAGACTGTACACTTGAGGTCGAACGTTAATAAAAACAAATTGTTCAACTATAAATTCATTTATTGGGGCAACCGTCTCGTCTTAAATTCAACAGAAGACTAACTGCAAAATTCCTTACGCTACTACACGTACGAACAGAGATAACAACTCGATAAATGTGTAATTACAACAAAATTACATTATGAATTGAATGGAAGTTACAGTAGTGTAGGAAACCGCTTGAAAAAGTTATTTGCAATTTTTAGACGATTTTTCCATATCAGTCGAACTTCGGATAGATGCAACGCTTGATTGTGAGGTCTCTGAGAAGTGATAATTGCGCGACACAATTATTCCAGTGCGTTTGGTACTCAGAAGGGAGAATCTTGTCAAACGTGAAATATTTTCGCCACGATTCTTGAAACATCATCTTCATTTTCATGGTAAATCTCTCAATATTGTGCGTACAAACTTAGATTTGCAGTTGGACTGTATGGGAGAACATGTTTTTCAACTATAATTTTAAGATTGTTCTTGGGATAAATTATTTTAGTTACCACAAACAAATTTGTCAGATTTAAAAAAAAAAAACATGGCAAGTAACATATTTATCCTACGGAACCCTCTCCACGCGAGTTCAACTCGCACTTGTCCGGTTTTTTTGTTACAGAGGGAAAAAAGAAAAACAAGTTTTTTTATCAACCCTGTATGCTTGGATTGGTATACGGCGCAAATTTTTGGGCGCTTCGTCTACTCCCTGAATCACGGCCGAATCTCCTGTTCTTGTATCCTACTTATATACATAGTCTGAAGTCAATCCCATTGTTAATCATAGTTTCACTTATAGTATAAAGTAATCTGTAGCGTTAAGTACTTAGATAGTTTTTTTTTCTCTTCCCTTTTTTTCTCATGGATTATATTAACTCTTATAGGCCTATTAGTTAAGACAGAAGTATTGAAAACAAAAGGAAAACGAATCGTGTATATCCCCCCTTATTCTGCCGAACTTTATAGTCTTTGTTTCTGAGGCTGACATTAACACGTTCCTTGCCAGACTTTAATTACTGAGAGTAACTCTCCTGTATACGTTCAAATTATTTGTGATATTCTCATGTAAGAGAAACGTGTACCGAAAACGCAGGGCAGGGAATGTGTTAAAGAAAGCACATATGAGAAGATAAGGTCTTTTATGCTCGCTGCGCCCTCCCCCTGGATCCTCCTCCTTCTCTGGAGTGTACCTGATTTTCAGTTAGGCTTTCGGCGTGGGACGAATTAGGGACGTCCCACCAACGGCCCGCCGGGACGTCGCAGGGTGGATGGGGCACGATCAAGAGGGAGTTGTGATACCAAACTTCCCCACCAATAAGCAGGTTGGAGAATGGAGCCCACGCATCTAGGTCCCCTTTCCGCAACAATTTTTTTGCTTCTGTTTTTTTTCTTTTATTTTTATTCGTTTTTCAAATTACTTTTTTCCCCTTTTTGCTTACCTTCCTCCCCTTTTCTCCCTTCTCCTCTTCTCCTTCCGTTTTTCCTTCCTCGGCACGATCCATTTTTTGTCAATGGGCACTCGGAAAGGGCGGCAGTAATTTTCCTGAACCCACCCCATATTCCCGCAAGCTAGCCGTCAAGCATACTAGCCCCTCCGAGGCATCTGGGCAGGGACATCCAGGAAGCGAATGAGCCAGGCCTGGAGATTCCAGGAGCAAGCCTTCGAGGAAGACTTCGGCATGGAAGCTCGCCTCTCATTAGCGCGAGGCCCATGGCGAAGCCTCCTGAGAGTGAGAACACCTCTTGGCTTTCAACAGCCCCTCAGGGCTGAATGACAGGCCAAGAGGATAACTCTCGTGCCTCCTGAGAGATCTCCCGGCTGACTCAGTCTAGAGCATGAGGCTCACTTGAGTCTCAGCTCTGGCCTACACGGCCAGCTCCTTAATAGCCCAGATGCCACCACTCTCACACTTAGTCCCATTACACTGCCTCATCAATTATTGTTCGCTTTACGCGATGGCCTGAAGCGATTCCATTGGCAGATATTTCTGCAGAAACTTGCGCTAAGGCCTTATATTCCGAGTGGATAGCTTGTTTTGGTGTGCCTAGTTCGATTGTCACCGATCAAGGGAAGCAATTTGAGTCATCTCTCTTTGCGGAGTTGTCAAAGCTACTAGGTCTCAAGCGGAACCGCACCACAGCTGATCATCCGCAAGCAAACGGTTTTATAGAGAGATGGCATCGCACACTCAAGGCTGCTATCATGGCGTACGATACGCGCTCTTGGTCAAAAGTTTTGCCTTTTGTCTCACTTGGACTAAGGACAGTGTTCAGGGAAGAATTTCTCGCAACCCCAGCTGTATTAGTCTACGGCGAGAGTTTGAGACTTCCAATCGATTTTCTACCAGAACGTCGTATTGTTCAGTCTCAAAGCCAGTTCGTTACTTCGTTAAGGAACATATTTTTTAATTTCCGACTAGTTCCTGCATCGAACCACTCGAAGATAGCATTTTTCAAGTTCAAGGACCTCGACAATTGTTCCAGCGTTTTCGTTCGGACTGATTTAGTTCGAGCCCCTTTTCAGCGCCCCTATGAAGCTCCATATTCTGTGATCAAGCGTCGTGCCAACTATTTTACTCTTTGCATCAGGTATAAGGGTGTCAACGTGTCGCTCAATAGACTCAAGCCTTGTTACAGTGAGATTGTGGATGGCGTCGGTGAGGACTCGAGTAGTACCCAGGTCAAATCAGGCACTGCTCGACACGACACTTCACTACACTTTCCAATACCGCCAGCCTTTGTTCAGACAGGGGATGTTCAGCCAGCGTTTGATGCTCCCAAACACTCAAGAGTCGCCCCATTGCCAAGGGACTCAAACACAGACACGACACCGAACAACACTAGTCTCCTCCATAAGCAGACGAGAAGGGTGCGTTTTCTCCCGGTGGAGGGAACTACTCTTCCTACATACACCACAAGGATCGGTCGGACTACAAAGATCCCGGCACGTTATCGCTTAACTTCTTCGGTTCAGCTGGCAGGGAAGTAATGTGGCGACACCTTTTAGCAATTAGCCTTGTGCTCATTATTTAGCATGACCTCGTTTATACTGATTTAGTAATCAGGGCAAATCCACTTCACGCGCTAACAATGAAATTTATGAAGAAAAAATCAATTTCTCGAAATTTGGGTTAAAACTTGACAAATCAAGTAATTTAATTGAGAAATGTTAACAAGCAAAAATCAATTTACATGAATTTATTTACATTCGAATAATGAATACTAAATAAATTAATCAGTTTTATTTCGATTACGTTTACGAGCAGTGATTAAACGAAAACGCTATTACAAGAAAAGATTTTCATGGCCATCAGTTAGTGCAGTGGTAATAAGAGTGGAGTTGGAAACGATAGGCGTGTCATTTTTTTAACGATAAAGGTATTTTATTATGAGCCGTGAAACAGTGCCCTTTACAATAGTTTGATCCTTGAACCCTGAAACAGCTGTTATAAAAGTTTGCATAAAAACAAGCGGTCCTGTGTCGACCACTGACGTGTCTCTGGGAGGAGAGTCAAAATTGAAATTTCATTTCATTTTGTATCGTGCCGTAAAGCGCACGTGGTTTTTTCGAGCTCCCGCGAACTGTGCTTAATTTACTTCTTTTTTTGAAAAAAAAATCCTGAAAATAGTTCTTTACTTATAGATGACAGGAAAAGCTATAAGAAGTCTATTGTCTCAAAATAACGATGTAAATCTCTCGATATTATGCATGTTTTTCAACTACAATGTTAATTTTGTTCTTGGGATAAATTATTTTAGTAACCACCACTGACCTCCAATAAATGGACTGCTCAATTTGCTATTTCATGTGGGGCCAGTTATCCAAGACACAGAATTCTTATCGGAAACGAGAGTAGTTCCATCACTTTTTGTTGTTCGGTATCTTATGGGTAAAATTGGCATTTATCCTAGACACAGAATGCTTATCGGAAAAGAGGCACCAATATAAAAGTGGTGCCATTCAAATTAATACAGGTTGAGTAACATGCTCAGTCCATATTTATATGTCAATGGTTGCCACAATTTGGGTCAGATTTTAAAAAACATGGTAGATAACATTCATCGTACGGAGTTCAACTCGCACTTGTCCGGTTTTTTCTTTATTCTATCGCTCATTAATATAATTAATGACTAATATAATACCGACATACTAATCTGCAAACACATATAAACGTGAAAACCTATATAAATAGGATTTTATTCCCAAAAATTACGACGGCTTATAACAGTTTTTTCTATAACGGAACTCGTTTAATGAATCGTAACATAGTGGGATGCGTAACATGTGAAAATTTCTAAATATGTTTATTGAATAAAGAATAAACTCAGGAAGTATTCTCATAACCTATATCATATCTAACAAATTGTATCATATAAACAAAAATATATGACTTGTTAAAGCAGGCTTAGCGCTGCTTGGGGATGCAATCGACGTAAGTGGTCTGCAAGGAAGCGAAAGCTAAGGCGAACCAGAGAGGAGGGGATGGGAGCTTAGCTGTGCTCCGCTCTATGTAGCAGAAGAAGAAAATTAAAATTTGAAACAATTTTTATGCAGTGGATAAAAACGTATTTACCACTTACACATTTTACGTAAAATCGATAAAACCATTTAATTATGTCAATTATCAATAGAAATATATTTTTAAAAATCTGGTACGCAATATAAATAACTAAAATCGTTAAAAAAAGAACTAACTTGGCAAAATGGAAATTCTTTCTCACTAGTTAATGGGTTTACCTTGACTGGAAAATGTCAGATAAATTTTTGAGGATGCAAAGGAAAGATATATACAATACATCTACTTTTTCGTCTTATATTCAGTTCAGTTATACGCCTTGAGTTTGAGGGAATTATATTTTGAAGCAATTTTTGTATCAATATCTAGTATGAGTTTGCTCGGAAACGTTCTGTCTATTTATATTATATCTATGGAAACCGACTCACTTGCCTTGATTTGTCACTAACGCTAGTACAAGACAGTCAACTCAACAGTTCACTTCCAGGTTTCTTATACAAAATTGGGCGGGTTTGACATCGCATCATTTACTGTAAAGAAACGAAGCCAGACTTGGATTCGAAGACTTAACTACAAATCAAAGGCCCACAGAACCTGGACGGTTATCCTCTATTACAATGTTGTGAAATACAATATTGTAAGGCGCTTCATATCACCGTTAGTATGTAAGATATCTGTAAAATTATTTGTTTGAAATTAGTACTAATCACGTACCTAAAGAGTTTACTACAATAAAATTTTAATAAAATATCACGAGAAATTAAGCTTTAAAGATGCAGTTTCAAATCGCAAACTCACAATATTGTAACAGGGAATAACCCCCCTAAAATAGTTCAACGCCTTTTTAGTAACAATTAGTAACATGCTCGACCATCCTAGAGACTGTGCTAACCTCTAAAGAAAAGCAAATTATAGCTTTAAAAAAATTATATTTATATATAAACATTCTGTAAAAGCATCAGCCAACGATTCCTTTCGAAATCCCCACTCACACATTTTGCAGCCTTAGATTTCCTTAAGATCCGCTGGCATCTCATTTTTCGGATGCTTATTTTCGAAGTGCTGCTTATATGTTTTGGGATCCGGCATTTGAGCCTACAAATTTTAGCTTTTCATTCACTTTACAAAAAAATAACTCACGGTACTTTGCAAACTGCACAAACATGAACTAAGGCCTTTTGTGCAGCTTTTTTTTGATCGTTCGCACTATGTCCTTGCTGTTTTTTAAGTTTCGCTTGCTTTTCCTGGTTTTTTGCCTGAGATTGGATCTTCTGGTGTCCACGAGCCATGATGTAGAATTTTCCAAAGAAACTCAGTTGCAAAAATATGCCCTGCTCACTCCTCTCTAATTTGCTCGACCCAAATGCAATAACCTAAAAATACATCACAATTAATAACCTGTTAATAAAAAACACCTTACAAGTGACAACTCGTAACTTTCACAAATCTAAAAATTTCGAAGTCTGCCAATTTCCAACAAATGGGCCTGTTCAAAAACGCAGTGCCAATTTAAAAACGGATACTGCATAACCACTTAAGGCCGTGACACATTCAAAGCAGCGATAGAAAAAAAGAAATTTTAGAGTGTGTTTCTTTACTTATTCTAAAGAAAGAAGACAAGGAACAGAATTCAAGCCGGAATATTCGGACTGGAAATAATAAATAAACGCAAAGGAATAATCTGGGAAAGAAAAAATGAAAAAATGTTACTTACTACTATTCTCTATATTCATCGATCTACGGGACCCGGGGTGAGTGGGGCTGCTGAGCGGAGAGTAAATATTATCTATAGTATTACAAGATACAATATACTTGGAAAACAACAAAAATACCACAATTATTCATAAATTATTACATTTACAAAAATCGACTTTTAATGACAACTAAAGGCCAATTTACATTACTACAACATTGTAAGCAAACAGTGCGAGTGGGATAGATAAAGCTAACATGATAAAATACGAAAAAAGACAAAACATATGCCAACAAAATTTTTATGGGCTAAAATGTCAATTTCCCCGCTGGAATTGAATTTTTCTTTCCCCTTCATTCTTTGTCCTTTTTTTACACATATCATCAATCAATAAAACCATCTCGTTCAGGTTTTCAGTAAAAAAGACATGTTGCTGCTATGTAAATTGGCCTTAAGCATGCAACCACCATGCAACCAAAGAATTATTATTAGCTCTGTTCGATATAAGTCCTAGGCAGATTACACAGGACTTCTTTCCCCTACAAATATGGCGGATTATTAAGCCCAGGACTTGAAGTATATAAAACAGTCTGGGACTTTAAAACTTGGATGACAATTCGACTTTGGCATGTAAATCGTCACTTTCAAAAGTAGCCTTTACCACAAAAACACTTTTCTTGACAAAAATCATGCAGTTTTCTGCCTGCTAGATGTACTGCCAATAACGTAGAACTAAAGAAATTACCTTTTTATTCTTTACATGCACTGTCCGAATGATATTTACAAAAAGTAAAACTATTTTGTTATTATTTTAGTCGAATTGTAACAAGCTGCTTGTCTACATTAAACACTCACTTGAAATTCAAATCTTGAAATGGTCACTTTTAAATTTCCACATTTTCCACAATTATTTTGTTTTCACGAGAGGCACATCCACTGACACTGCCTTTTTTAAGCTTTGATGTCACAAAAATGCTTAGATAAGTTAAAATCACTTAGTAGAGTGAATAAAAACTGCCAATTTTTTAACAAAAACTTCACATATCAACAAAATCGGGAAATGTCACCGATTGTCAAAGTCTTACTCCACCGAGAAATGGGCGTAAGTTCTGGTCTCATTTCCCCAAGACCAGGTTTTATATTAAACGCACCTGAGTAAGTTCTCTGTAAGTTCTGGTCCTATATTAAACGCTTGGGTGTAGGAAAGGTCAGACCAGGACTTGTCCTAGTTATATATCGAACAGAGCTATTTTTTCTTTGCATGCAACACAGAAGCAAAATATGCTTGGCCCGAGCACATCTTCCGCCATTTTTTGCCGAAGTGACGTCCCTGTGCCAAGAATTTTTTATTTTCCCGAAAAATTTTAAAATTAGTCATTAGTAAATATCCTAGAGTATGCGTAACGGAACATTATTGCAAAGAAATAAAGAAAAACTGTGCTTAACTATTTACTTAATTTATTTTTTATTTTAATTTGCCAAGGTGACGTCACGGTACGGTGTAGTAAGTAACATTTTCCTTATTTTTACCGTAAAATATTTATTTTGTTTCAAATTTTCGCACCTATAATATATATACTAGATGTGCTTATTGATATAAAGATAACTGTTTCTAGAAATAATAATTTTTCAGAGATCCTGGAATGTACACCGTACCCAGCAGCGGCAGAGACAGCACTGCTTTTTCGTCCTAACCTCTAAAATTCAGCTTCTGCTTCACTGCTGCCAATATAAGGTCTTTGAAGACAAATTTTGAAATTTGCCTTCATTGTTGGCAATAAAATTCGTAAAACATAACAAGATGTTATACGACAAATCAGATCATTAGAACTGGTGTTTGACTTATAACCTTCGAGGAGACAACAGAGAAGGAGCGGAACAACAGAAGAAATCCCATGCAATTTAGGTGAATGTGCACGTGTTTGACAGCTTTGGCTAGAAAATTTCTATACCAAACTTCCTGGTTTCACCTCACGATATAGAGGTACAAGGTATGCTCTTCCCGAGTACTACTTCCGCCATTTTTTCCGGAGTGACGTCACTGCTCTAGGAATTTTTGGTTATATTGTTGGAAAATTCTAAAATTAGTCATGAATAAATATGCTAGAGTGTGCGCAACGGAACATTATTGCAAAGAAATAAATGAAAACTATGCTTAACTACTTATTTAATTAATAAATTACTTCAAATTTCCACACAATTTTGCCTAGCTGACGTGTGGCCAAATGTCATTTTTGGTTTGATTAGTGTTATAGCTTGCTAATTGATTATTGAGGGATGGGCTTGGGCCTGGCTTGACTGCAATATTATAGCGATGCAAAAACGAATGATGAAGTAGACTGCAGACGTGACATTTAGATGATAAGCAGGATTTAACAGAATGGCCCTTATTTAAGCAGTTTATACACAAGCTTAATTGCTTAGCCTCCTTGAATCGGTCCATTACTGATAAATTTAAAAATGCAGAGCATTTATGAGTCGTATGATCATTTTGATTGCATTTAGCGCATGACTGTTTGTATACTGCAAGAGATGTTTTCGACGAGGCGCGAGCTGACGATGTTGCATGTGACTTGAGATGTTCTCTAACTTCATTGCCTTCAATTACTTTTGAAGAAAGTCCGAAAAATTATCCCATGTAGGCAGTTTATCAACATTAAGCGACTCTTCCTATTTAGACTTCGATTGTTGATCTAATTTGCCCTTTACTACGTGATGTCATTATTCACATTTAAAATATCGTTATCAGAACTCAGCGATTGCATCGCTTTCAAGTGAACATTCACATGAAAATATATTAAAGGGAGAGAAAAATACGGTACTTGCGGAATGCTCGATGATGTTGAAGATCTGGCGTAACGGTTCGATTACCTGAAATGTCCCACTAATTGACCAACAAATCACAAATTAATTAGTCTGCACCGATTTATAGAAAATTTAGTCATTAGTTCACTACACTAGATAATATGCATTAGTCCACGAAAGTCCGAAATGCTTTATAGAATGTTCACGAAAAACGGTAGACGGAGCACAATCCCGCAAGGTTTGATGTTAGATTGATCGCACAGTAATTATGTCCAACAATTCAATTAATTTCACTGCCGCGATCACGTCGGGGTCACCAAAAAATGTTAACACAATTGTTTTTGCTGCGAATGATCAAAATGAGGGAAATAAAAACACTCAAAGCTTCGCGATAGTGAATTTATTCAAAACTATTCAGAACTATTGACAAATTACCGTTTCTTCGCTAATACATTGAACTAGCAACAGGGTGTGCAATAACAAATTTGTGAAACAACAACTAATTAGAAAAATTATACATGAATTTGAAAATTGAAATTTAATTAATTGCGAAAAATAATAAAATAAAAATAATAAATAATTACTGTTGAAATCTCTAACAATTACAACGAATTTCCCGAGAATTTTTTACATTTACAGCACTTCAAAAACAAATCACAACCATTTAATTCCATTTCACTCAGGAAATTTAGATTATTTTTGACTTATCTCACAATCCAGCGGCCCTAGGTTCGCTTCAAGTACTACTTCATACAAATGAGCGATACATTATTGTTACATTATTGTAATTCATATTAAAGCATGTATTTTTGAAAATGTTCACAAAGATTGTTTATTTTTTTTAAATAACTTTCACCCTCACTTATGATCACTTCTGGGATTGCAAAAACTGTTACAACGATAATAAAATCCATGTTCTACCTAAATTGATATTGTAATTTAGTTGATAGATTTGTTCCATGTATTCGACTTTGTATTCTAGAGTAACAATTTTGTTTTCAATCTGACCGTTAACGAATTTAAAGTAGTTTTCGATTAGGGATTGTTGGTCCCTAATGCGTGTTGTTATATTTTGAAATGAGTCGAATAGTTGTTTGTTGATCAAAACCTGTTTGTTATTTTCATTAATGAGGTTTTGACTATTTTTCTTGATAGAATCTATCGCCTTTTTATTTCACTTTCATCCTGGGTAACTCAGTTAAGTTGGACTGATGCGGAAATGAAGTGTTATGGACTCAAAATAAAATCGAATTGACCTTTAAAGATCTATTAAATCAAAAGGGGCAGAGAAATATCCATTTCTCATGACGTCACAATGTTTAATTAGTACAGGAAGTAATGGTTCAAACACAATGCAAACGACACGACAATGTCGGCGTAAAAAAAACGCCGACAAAATGCCCGTTAAAACACAATGATGGCAACTACGAGCGCGACATAAACTGTCATTGGCACAGTTCTGTCATTATATTTTTATCAAGAGTTGGTCGTGAGAATGGCCAGAATATCTAAAAATAATTTAAAAAAGTTATTAAAGTGGTTTATGCGGTATTTTTGGCTTATGAGGAGTATAAGATTAGATTACATTACATCTGAGCGTAACCTAAAATCTTATTTTACTGGATTCGCCCTTTACGCGCGACAAATTTCAAATTTCACTTAAATTCGACGTCGACGACAAACGTTGTCGTGCGCATTGTGTATTACTTCATATATTGACGTGTTATTTAAATCAAATGACAGCGATTTTTTACGCCGACATTAGGTCTGTTTAATGAGACACTGCCCCAGATTAACCGAGAAAACTTCGTTCAATCTCAGGAAAACTGTCAAAGCCGGCCAAGCTCGTCTGGACAACTTGGGCTGCCACTTCCACGAATGACACCTCTCCTGAGTTTGCCTTAAGTCTAGAGCTTGGGCAAGAAAAGTTGACCGAGACTGACCGAGACTAAATCTGGCAGCCGTCAATGAACACATGCCTGGGAAACTTCGGTCCACTTCGGTCCACTTCGTAGCGTTATTGAACACAGAAAGTGGACCGAGACCTCCAGGAAAAATCCGGTTAGCCTCATTAAACAGACCTATTGTCGTGTCGTTCGCATTGTGTTTTAGCCTTAACTGAAAAATGGCATTCAAATGTAACAGTTTTGGTGTTGCCGCCAATAAGTATGCAGTCCATGGATTTGATTCATTTCGCAACATTCATACCAAGTTAAGCAATAAGAGGTCTGTTTAATGAGGCAAACTGGATTTTTCCAGGAGACCTCGGTCCACTTTCTGTGTTCAATAACGCTTCGAAATGGACCGAAGTGTCCCAAGAATGTGTTCATTGACG
>QYTT01091384.1:8330-19134 GCA_006980735.1 Dasypogon diadema
TTCCAATACAGCGTGGAGTTGCAGATTATTTTCTGTCTCCACGCTTCACTCGACAGAGTTGTATCTTTTATCTCTTTAAAAATTTCACTTTGGAGCTGGGAGCCAGCGCAAAAGTAGGTTCTAGTTCTACTCTCGCGCTGGAGATTTCGAAAACTTTCATAATTTTAACTACATCTATTGGATGTAAGATGGTGCAGCTGTAGAGTTAATTTGTTGGCGAAAAAAATTAGCAAAAATAATTAACTTTGCAAAGAAAATTCTACTGTTTTCTGTTTAATTTATTTAGACAACAAACAATTTGGGGAATTTATAATTATTTTAGCAATAATTTCTTCATTAAATTTGCATTTTCGAAATAACTACACTAAGTTGCCAAGACTACATTTTCGAATTATTTTTGATGACAGTTTTGTTATTTTCGTTTGAAGAATGTCGCTGCGAAATGAACAAATTGTTCACCTAATACCATTGGTACTGTAATAATAGCTATGCATATTCCATATTATTATCATTAAATTAAGAAAAAACAAGTTATACACAATTTTAAAACCAAAAGTCAAAAGTCCGTACGGCACTAATGACAGCCAAATAACAAGGAAATCATATGACTTCGAAACAGCCGATTCTTTCGAACAAACTCTACGGTGCAATTTGAAACAGGCGTTGAACTCCACGCTGTATTGGAAACGCGCCTTAATACTACAAAATACAAATAAAAAATTTTCTGGGTTGACAGCTTGGGTTCAATTTTTACATTTAGACGTTTTAAAACTCACTCATCATTGGTATTAAAGTTTAAGGCTAGAAGTATTTCATTTTAATATATATGTCATGGATTATCTTTTAATATTTTTCTGGTGTAGTCATATATACAATACCAAAAATATTAAAATTTACTCCAAAATTTATAACCGTGTAAGTATCAAGAAATGGCAAGTTAGATCAGAGGGGGGAAAATTTATTAGCGGATAACAAAAGCCGTATTCAAAACCAATTTAGAGAAAAATTAGGATTGATAGTGGATAAGCCAAAAGTTGAAGGTAGCGGGATTTCAAATGACGACAATTTTTCGCAACTGCATAAATATCTGCAGAAATTACTGGTATAGGCGAGAGTTTAATACATAGGTACGGAACTGCTTTACAGATTCTTTGCTCTGAATACGAAATTAATAGGGAAAATCATAGAGATTTTTCATTGGAAACTGCAAGACAGCTTGTACGACGTTATCCGATTATTCGTAGTACTATTTTCCTGCTTCTGTTCATAAAATATTAATACACGGTACGGATGTGCTTGAGCAAGCACTTTTATAGGTAAGCTTTTCGAGGAAGCAGCTGAAGCAAAAAATAAAGATATAGAGAATTTTAGGCTACAATACATCTGTAAAATATCCCGAGGACCCGAGTGCAGATAAACACTGACCTCTCCTAAACAAATTGTTGCTAAGATCCTTTTATAATTTTCCTTAGAAAACTTTCCCTATTTTTCCCTGATTTTTTCTTAATCTATTTTATCTAAAGATGCGCTAAAATTAATTATTAATTAGGAAACATATTTTTGCAGTTTACAGACCAGAAAAACTTTTTCAGAAGTTTAATATGTTGCAGATGTACAGTTTACCTACATAGTTATAAATATATTCAATACATTTATTGATTAAATATAGGAAACTATAGTCAGATTACTAAGTTAACGATTAGGTACTAAATAAGTTTCACATTAGTTTATTAGAAAATGTTAGATATGTATTAATGTTTATTAGATGATAAAAGATTTTGTATAAGATAATTTTTGCTGGGTAGTTAAATCGATTTAAACCTCATTTCTTTTTTTATTGCCATTATGTAAGATTTTGTTTTTTCCTGTTAAACAAAATTATTTTATAACAACACGCAGTATAGATAAAATTATGTTAACAGATAAATTTTGTTTTTTGTTGCATCTTATTATGGGCCCGGAATCACTGTGATGTATTCAAAATGTGACTTAAATATGTATATTCATGTGTGCAAGTACCTATTTTTGGTTAGTTGGGAATTGAATTAGTATTTGCGTCAGAAGAATTTTGAGCAGTTGTTATGAATGTTTTTACTCCAAAGGTTTTAACATTTTTATTACCTCCACTGCTTTTTCCAAATCCAATGACATTCTTTTCTACTTCAGTTATAGGAATTGCTTTATAAGAACCTCCACCTGCTTTAAGTTCGGATCACTTCTGTGTAATGTTAACTATGCTAATTTTTGCATTCTGAAATTTTTTATCTTTTTCCATTCATCGTTATTTTCTATTAGAAGATCAAAGTTGTTTAATGATTTTGTCAAGGTATTCCATAAGGTTTCGAAGTTTGACGTGCATTAGGACAGAATAATGTAATTATTCTTTATCTCGATAGCAAAGTAGTGTCCGAGCAGAAATTTAATAATATTCTGACAGTTTCGGAAATATTCGATGTTGTAATAGGGAATATAAATGGTACAGTTTCGTGAAAAATCTTAGCAATATTGTAATAAAGAGTAAGGACCCTGATAATAACTGAGAAGGAACTCAATCCCGGACCACACTGTATATATTGAAAATATTTTTAAGAAAGACAATTTTCGGGAACATGGTGATTGTTTAGGACAAAAAAGGAAAATTTTCATTCAATAAATAAGAAATTAGGAGTTTTATATGGCAACGTTCTGAAGGAGTTGCCCAATTTGGCCCATTTTCGTACTTGATCTTTAATTTTTCGTAACATATCTATACACCATACCCCAAGTCTCTACCTTAAAATGTTCTCTAGATAACACATGGATAGACAGACAGACGAACAGGCAGATCGGCATATATGAAGCGAGTTTTTTTCTCCCCTTAATGGAAATATAGTTTATATCTGGTATTGTATATGTGACTACACCAGAAAAATATTAAAAGCTAATACTTGGCATATATTAAAATTAAATACTTCTAGCCTTAAACTTTAATACCAATGATGAGTGAGTTTTAAAACGTCTACCTGTAAAAATTGAACCCAAGCTATCAACCCAGAAAAGTTTTTATTTGTATTTTGTAGTATTAATATGAAAGCATTAAAATACGGAGCCGTAATTCTTCTTAAAACCAATTTGTCCTCTTAATAGCAATTCGCATAAATATTGAAACTCAATATAATCATATTTAATATTAGATTTGCATTTGAAAAATATTAAAAGGTAATACAACTTTAGAAACTACTAAGTCATACATACATACTTTTCGTTTCTCGAATTTTGGGTTGAGTCAGAACTAAATTTATTGAGGATATTACAAGTACTTATATACTATAAAAAAAATTTCTATTACGAATTATAAGCTAAATGAAAAAAAGGTTTTTCATATGTGGCAAAAAGTGTTGCCACACAACATATACTTGAATGTGCTTTTAATATTTTACGATGATTAAAACTAAATACGACTTGTATTGAATATAAGCCTTAATTTTAGAAGAGTATTAGAATTTACTCTCGGATTTTTAACCGTGTAGTGAATATTTTTAAGCGCTACAAACGTTTGCTCAAAGCTATAATAACCTATATCTAGGATATAAAAATGTGTCCACCATATTGGATGCGTCATTTTGAATTCGCAAAATCTGATAAAATATTTCTAACCAGAACCTCAAAAATCCTCAAATTTTAGAAAATACAGTGTGCAATATTGGACTCCTCATTTTGAATTTAAAAAAAATCGACTACAGATTCGAAATCAGCGACCTCGAAAATCTATACAGACTTCTTTTTATGACGATCATGAAACTGTTGGAAAAATCGACATTTAATCCGCCATCTTGAATTCTTAAAAGCTGACGTCAAGTTTGTGAAAAACATATACAAGTGACAGATCGGGCCTCCAAACGGTTTTCGAGATAACGACACTTGAAAGTTTTTTGGTCGTGTTTTACGACGAAGGTTGTATAATTTGTACTAAAAATGATATGTATAGGAATTTAGCGCCACACCATACAGAACACTAGTGGCTTTTAAGTGAGTGCTTACCCAAAATTTTGGAATTTTTTAAATCTTTTCTTACATACATATACAGAAATACGCGAATTTCTTGAAAAAATCTGTGATTAGCATACACTTTTCTTGCATAATTTGGAATCTCCATAAGTTTAATTTGAAATATCACATATGTATATCATTTCGTGTTCGAGATTATCCGATCCGAAGCCGACCCTATTCTGTGCCTCTTTCTATAAGCAATAACCAAGAAAATTCCCGGAACAATAAAAAGAAGTAAAATTAATGTGGTAGAAATAACATATCTTTCTAGTAGTTTATTCAAGTAGTAATTAAACAACTGCTTTCAAAATAGTTGAAATTATAATAGTTGCTCTATGTGCCCTCCATATTAAGCTAGCCGGAGTACATAGCGTCGTCCAAAGCTTCTTGGCGAATTGATGGTGATTAAAATATCCTTCGCTGCATCCATAATTCGCGCTTTCAACTGGTGCCACATATCAATTTTTATATAACAGACGTATTTCTTCAATGCCTAACAATCCTACCACAGTGTGCTGGCGTGTTGGCTTGGTGAAATATTTTGTTTCTTAAAGTTAATGATACCTCTTCAAGTATTGATAGTAGGGGTCTCTCCTAAACCCCTTTCCATCCTGCTCTTGCTTTCTAAGTAGTGAACTTTCCAGGAGAACACCATTCTAAATTCCTTCCCATATTAAACTGATACAAATCTATCCCTTCTTTATTGTGCTGGGAATTTTCTTTATTATTGTTGACAGAACAAAGCAGCACAAGGTGGCTTTGAAAAACCAAAGGAAATAATTGGATTCATGACATGACTCCAAATTATGCAAGTGCATGCTAATCACAGATTTTCAAAAAATTCGTCCACCATATTGGATCCGCCATCTTGAATTTCGCAAAGCCGATCTCAGATTCGTGATCGGTGACTCGAAAAACCCCGGTATACCAAATTTGGTGCAAATCAGTTGATTTTCAAAAATTCGATTCCATAGTGGATTTTTGACTGTCGTATTGGGTCCGCCTTTTTGGATTTTGTCAACCTACTATACCAACTTTTTAGGGGCATCTATCAGCTACAGTTGGAGCCAAAAAACGACCCGATCGGTTGCGAACTTTTATTTTTACAAATTTTTTGCGCTGGACACTCGGTTTTTCTCCGGCTTCCGGCCGTCATATTGGAGCCGCCATATTGCATTTTTCAAAGGCGCACTCGGCATTTGAAAGTAGACGCTCTAAGCTTTAAAATGAGCCCTTGGCCGATTTTTTTGGTTGCTCCTAATTTTGGTCGTGGCTCTGATCCGGTTGACGCGGATCGTCACATATATATTTCAATACTTGTTATGTTTAAAATATCTGATAGATTTTTAACCGATTTTGATGATATTATGTGCATAACGATCGTTATAGAATTCTCTATGATTTTGAAGTTTCGTTTTTAGGGTTTCGTACCTCCGAATGAAAAAACGAACCCTTATAGGATAACTCGTGTGTCTGTCTGTTCGTCTGTCACAGCCAATTTGCTCCGAATCTACTGGACTGATTAAGTTGAAAGGGTATAGGTTTTTTATTTTTCAAGGCTTTAACGTCGTCATATGATGATCTTAAGTTCGTCGCCGTTTTGTAGCGTTACACAACATACACTTAAAAGAGCTAAAGAAAGAGCTATTATTTCTAATTCTGCAATTCACAGCTAAGGAAACTCCTACTCCATGTATACCTACAAATACGGAAAATAAGAAATCATATAAAGTATATTCTATTTGATAATTACTACTATTTTGTTTAATAAACGTAATTTGTAAGTTCTAATTTTAGGTTTCGCATTATAAGTTTTTATTTTTGGGCTAATTAAAGAATTGCCTATAGTTGTGTAACTATGGAGAAAGATGTTGTTAAGTATTACTTTAGACCGAAATATAAATGTTTGAATTAAAAAACTGGTTTTAATTTTTTTAACTGCGTTCCACATCATTAAAAAATTTAAAAAAAATATATGTTGTTCCTTACTATTGGGGTAAGTTATGGAAAAAAATTGAGACAGTACGATACTGGCGTCAATAAAAAAGTGACACTAGAAAATTTATTTATTTTTTTTTAAATTTGAATTACCCGCCAAAAAAATCTATAAATATTTTTTACTGATAAAGAGTACCACCGAGAAAAACTTGGTATATTTTGCAAAATTTTCCAAACCTTTGTTAATTAAAAATAAAATAAAAACGAGGTGTCAGGTTTTTTTCAATTACTCGTACGAAGGTTGTCCTAGGTATGACCTATGTACAATTACTTAGCTCTGGAGGCACTTTTTACTTCCTTATCCTGCTATGCCCTTTGGTACACAGATGAATTTCTGTGACACAAATACGGACGTGTAACGTAAATAAAAGAATTTTGAATATGGCGGTCACTTTTGGGGGTTAAATTAGAAAGTTGATAAAAAAAGTTTTGCTCACTGTACCGTGTGATATATCAAATGAAATATATTTTTTATACTGTCTCAAATATATTTGTTTATAATTTTAAAATAAATAGTTTTAAAGTTATTAAGAAAATAGATGGAAATTGATTATTCGCCCCCCCTTATCTTCGAAACCACTGAGCCTAAAATTTTGAAAAAAAGATTGAAAATAGTTCTTTACTTATAGATTACATGAGAGTCTATGGTCTTAAAATAACATGGTAAATGTGTGGAAGAAGCGAATTTGGGAGTGGGCTCAGTTATTGCTAAACTCGTGCAAATCTAGTAGCGTGGCTATTTACCGCAGCAATATTGAGTTTAATGGTCTACCATCAGTTGTACGGGAACTCCTCGAATCGATTCAGTTGGTTCGTAGCATGTGATGTCTGTTTTTGGTTTGGTTCTTTCGCGGGAGTGCGCTTCACTACTTCAATTTAACTTACTTTATAACTTACTTCATTTCTCTATTTTACTTCTCCTTTCTTTATAATGATTTGGATTAGCGTAGTTTTTACATATTTGCTCTACTATAAATGTTATGATGTTATTTTCTAAATTTTGTACTATCTTAAGATCTCATAATCTTTTGTACTTACCAGGAATCTAATAAATAAATAAAAAAAAATAAATACAATATGTTTTTCAACTACAATTTTAAGTCTGTTCTTGGGATAGATTATTTTAATTACCACAAACAAATTTGGGTCAGATTAAAAAAAAACATGGCAGATAACATATTCATCGTACGCGAGTTCAATTTGCACTTGTCCGGTTTTTTTAGTTACATTAGGTTAAATAAAAAAGCATAATTTTTTTAAATACAAATACATATAAAAAACTGCCTCACAAAATTAAGGAGGAAGACTTAAAAATACTTTAGCTCAAAGAAGTTGAAAGATTTATTCAAAATTTTGAAAATGTCCCTTTATCGTTTAATTAAAAAAAAAAAGATTTTCTTTTCTCGTGGTTTTTAAAAAATCCTCTGAATTCGTTTTGAGGTCATAATTATTCATTTATAATTGCGAATTTAAGCCATTTCGTAGGAGAGTCCCCTTAAGCAAATATTTGTTATTGCAACGTATTAAAAAAAATTAGAAGTAACATTCTGCCAAATTAAGGGAGGTAGAAAAAATTCAAAGAAAGGACGCTATACAGAACTTTCGATTAACGTTTGGTAAAAGTAGGAAAGGCAGTACTTAATTTTGTATACAAATCGGGTGCTTTATTGCGCACTTGATACACAAACAAATGAGTTTTGTATCGAACCCCTATCAAGAGCTCACTCGTAATGAAAGGCTTTGTTTGCCATTTGTGCACAGCGACAGCAACTCAAATACCAACGAGAACTTAAAAACCACTTACAGTTCACTGAAGCACCGGCTAAATGAAATTTCAAATGCACTCACACATTTGTTCGGTTTGAAAATTCAATTTTTCTGCATGAGACCGACCTGAGAGTGAGTACATCCAAGTACCGTCCTGATATATTCTGCCACTTGTTCTGAGTAATCAAAATTACTCCACTTGTTTCCTGGCAGCAAAAAATGCCCCCAGCTTTATGCACACAAACCCAACAATATTGCCACTGTGAATACAAATCAGATAACCCCCGCTCTTCTGCGATACTCAAACAGCTCTCTATCAATGTGTTAATAATTCAAGGGAAAAGTTATTTATGGCCAACAAGTTGAAGTGTTTATAATAAATGCCAAGGATTTAAAAAGTGATGGCACTTAATCCTTTTATTAAATTCATTGAATGCCGCATTATTTGTCGCACCCTCTTGAAGACCATTAGTGCACACATTCAAACAAACTCCACCGGCTTTCAGGATGAGTTCCAGCTTCCAGTATTTAGCTTAGCTGCAAATCGACCTACATGCGAGCTCCTGATTTGGTTTTCATGTATTAATCGTTTATTAATGCTCACCTCCTATTTCGGAATGAGGGCTATTACCATCTGTTCGATTTCCAAAGAAAAGTGTAGTGAATCTTTGAGGAATTTCTGTGCTTGCAACCAGAAACTGTTCGCTTTCTGTGGAAAGATGCTGCTGAAAACACTACCTACTAAGGATCTTAAATGTTTTGAATTAATGAACGAATGATACTTGTTTCGTGTATGTGTACTGGATGGTGAACATCAGGCTTTACCCTACAAACACTTAAATATACACACATATGCATCCCGGGGAAAAATATTTCCTGACATTATTTCTCAATTTGGATAAGATCTTGGGCAAATAATTGTCCTTTTTGGAGTTGGAACTCATTTTCTTTTCCACTCAAATATTTACTTTGTTGTAATCTGTTCTCAATACAGGCCTTTGCAATAAAGCTCTTGGTTAAATAAACCATATTATGAGGCATCATTAGCGGGATACGGGGACATTTGAATGAGGATATCTGCTGTAGACCCTCCTTTTATTAGGGCAAAAAATTTCTGCTTCAGGATACAGTTTGTATTTGAGGAACTTAAGAGACAATTTGTTTAAAAGATTTGTGTACCTCCTCAATTTAAATCCTTTTCGTTAATCTAGTGCTTTCTTTCTCACGATTGTTTGAATGTAGACATTCAAGAATCAAAGGGGGAGAGGCCAATATCCAGTGGAGACTATAGTTTTATACTTTTATTATGACTTACTTCAAGTAACCAACTAGTTATGATAAAGAATGCCAGGAGTTGTCACTAAGGCAATAAAGGAAATTTTAACACATAATATTTCCTTCTCCTATACTTTTCTTTCGCTCTGTACCTTGCTCAACTAAATGTGATAAAATACTATGGATGGTGCTATAAAAAGTATAATACTCAAGTTCGAAAATCAAAGCAGAAATAGAAATTCAGTAAGAGTAGCAAAGTTAAAGCAATTGAGAGAGCAAAGGAAAAAAATAAAATATTTAGCACTTAACCAAGAATCACAAAACTAAACAGAAATAATATTTTAGTACATGCTCTCAACGCAATTAACTGTAGCACACATGCGATTAATAGCTCTGAAGGACATACTGCCCCGAAACTCCGAAGGGTGAACGGGATGAATTCTCTCTGAAGCAAATGTGTAATCATAACTAATAGCACAATATTTCCGAAAGAACGGCACGACCTCATTTCTATTTATGTCGAGTTCTAAGTCATCGTGCCCACACCAAGAATATTTAAGTCCCTCTGAAGAGAACCGCAGTCACTGACGTCATTGGTATTGGTAGAGAATATCTTCATAGTATCAGCAAAAATTAAAACATTGGAATACCTCAAAAGATGCACAATGTCGTCAGGAGAGTACAAAAATAAGAGGGTCAAGAAGACTACCCTGAGGCACACTACTTGTGGCATCTATGACTCTACACCCTGAACAGCGAAAAAGCACCTGATAGATAAGAGTAGAGTTGGAAAATATAGTTTTTGTAATTTTAGAGTAATGACCGAATATGAAAAGCTTTCTTGAAGTCCGTACAAAACAGTTAGTAGATCATTACTAAAACCGGTAATTGTGTCAGAGGTAAATCCCAGTAAGTTTGTGGTAGTAGACCTGTCTGATACAAAACCATTCTCACTAGCTGAGAGAATATTTTTACACTGTGAAGAGATTTGGGAATAAATTACAGTTTTTAACAATTTAAGCATACAGGACAATTTTGCAATTGGTCCGTAATTAGAAATATCGTTCCATCGTTCATGGAAGATAGATTGAACGGTCAGGGCATATCAAGTGATTTGCACGGTCTCTTGATTCTACTTACGATGATGTCTGAAATGTAGGATGTATTCTGTTCGAGTCCATGATACTGAAGATTTCCGGTATAGAGCGAGAGATCGATACTAGCGAATTCAAAATACATGAGGAATTCTGAAGAACGTGTGACAGTTCATGATCCAATGAATACAGCCTTGGGTTGCTGCTCATAGGTGTCATTTTGAACACCAATTGCAATAGACTTATTACTTTACTTTTTATCGTTGCGTCTTTCAGCTGAATGAATATTGCTCATTATTAGCGAACTAAAGCCTCAAGTTAAGTGGTGTTCAATGTTTGTGACTGTCGTGCTTGTTTTGTGTCTTCTTGCTTAAAGCAAGAGAAATAAGAAAAGCTCAGGCAGCTCAAAGCTACTTCGAGCTTTCCTGCGGGAGGGGAAGTTAAGACATCAGCAAGAATTAAACATGAAATCGAGCTAGGGAACGACGTTCAGCATTTTCCTGATCAGGAATTATAATTCCTTCAAGTAAGGGAACATGCCTAAAATATCTCGCGACTCCTCGGGTTAGACGTCGATTGACTTGGATCCGATAAAAACTGGCCCCATAACACTAGGGTTGGTTTTAATTTGCATTCGGTCT
>QYTT01091384.1:20479-41039 GCA_006980735.1 Dasypogon diadema
ACGTTCAGCATTTTCCTGATCAGGAATTATAATTCCTTCAAGTAAGGGAACATGCCTAAAATATCTCGCGACTCCTCGGGTTAGACGTCGATTGACTTGGATCCGATAAAAACTGGCCCCATAACACTAGGGTTGGTTTTAATTTGCATTCGGTCTGCTTCACAATTCCATTGTATACATTTTGTTTTTGTTTTGAATGTGGCCTTGTTCAAAATATATTCTTTATATTGATTTTGGCAACACTCGTAGTTAGTCAGCCAGAAACTACAGAAACTTTCTTTAACAAAAATTTGTTAATCTTTCTTCTCGTGGATTCTATTCATTCATCCATTTAAAGCTTTAAAGTGAACCAATGAATTCACACGATAATGGCAACGTGCTAAGAACCCAGCGGGAAATTTGGTCAGCCCTTCCCTAGGAAGGCAAAAGAGCCAAATAAGTGCAAAAAGCATGAACTGCTTCCAAGTTGAAGAAGCTCGAAGGAAGGTGAGCATTAATCCAGTTATAGAAAAAGCATGGATTACTTCCAAGTTGATCTCGGATAAGCTTGCTGGAAGGTGTACATTAATCATGATTAACTGCAGTTAGTTCTAGCTTTTGTCATAAAGTTAGGGACTTCCCCGATTTGGTTTGGTTTGGGGGTTTTCTGAACTGTCGTATTCATTTCTCCCAAGTTTTTGTGAAGTGAAGGTGTCTTTTAATGAATTTGTAACTTAAGAGGTGATTATTTTACAGACTTGCTTAAATAGATTTGTTTTGACATTCTGAGCATACGTATATAATTATTTTTGCTCTAGTATTAATGGTTCTATGCGTTACAAATGTTGATTTAAAACTAATATACCCTATCATGTAAAGTATAAGTACATAAAGCAAAAAGCTCAAGCAACCCTTCCATCAACATCTACGGAGATCCATGATTCATCACTTCCAGGTCCTGTAGGAGGAAGCACAATGGTGAAAAAGAAATGAATTGTCTTACAAAAGGGAATGGATTCTCACCTTCCATGAGATGCATTCCGCCTGCCGGATGGTATACTTCCATTTCCCGCTGGGATGTGATCCAATTGAATAACAACCACAGACGAGAATCAAGAGCTTCATACTTGGGATTATTGTTTTAATACTACAAAAAGTCCTTTTATATTCCCAATTAACTGATTAATTGATAGAAGGAAGATTTCTCTCTCCTGTGGATGACGAAGCATCACTCAACTCTCTCCATGTGGCTTCAAAATTGCATTAATTTCTCTGCGTATTTTAACTCTGCTATCCCACTTAAAGATATTCGGATTTATTCGGTTTACTTTTGATGAATGGTTTTCTGCTCGCAATCCTATTATGAAAGTCCCACCTTTTTGACATGCACTGTATTGTAGCAACGGAAACAATTTTTCAGTCTGTTCTCCTAAATTTCAACAAGCTTTTATTTTTGATTTTTGTTGTTTTGTTTTTATTTAACTCACTTCAATACAAAATTTTCTTCATGAACGTTGAGAATTCTCTTGTTTACATTTCAAGGTTTCTTTTACACTATATTATAAGTTCTGTCACAACCTTCTAAACTACAAGCCATGAAGTAGAAAGAGCGGAGTACAACTAAAGCCAACAGTAACTCTCAAAACTATAAATTTCTTAGCATTGGTAAATTATTTATGATTCCACTTCCAGCCTCCAAAGTATCATATCTAGAAGAAAGGTGGTCTTCTAGTAATTTTTCAGTACAATTCCACACGTGCCGGACGTGTAGCACACCGTCAATGGCTTCTCGCTGATACATAAGCTGAAAAATGGACATGGTTTTGTTTAGACGAAAATATTTCCATAATTGTGTGTGCCGGACTCCGCACGATCCGGGTCTACCGGCTAAACCCTCCCCCCTTGTCACCCCGGAACCGTCGTTAGACATTACTTCGGGGCAGCGGCCCTTTGTTTGGGCTCTCCGAGCCCCCCAGTCCATCGCAGGACGTAAAGAGCATACATTGTTTTTGTATCATTAGAAAACTTGAGGTCCAGCCTTTAATTTATTAGAATTTAAGAATTCATACTTTCGGCAGAAGAATGGTAAAAATACAAATTTTTGTCAATGAACAGGTTAGAACCAACCCTAATTTGTTCCGGCGATGCCACTACTGCACAGATATCCTACCAAAACCCACTATACTGTAAGCCATGCACAAGAAGAAGAGCAAGCACATTGAACTCTTTTTAGGATTCCGTATGTCCGAATGAAAAAACGAACCCTTATAGGATCACTCGTGTGTCTGTCTGTCCGTCCGTCTGTCACAATCAATTTGCTCCGAATCTACTGGTACGATTAAGTTGAAATTTCGTACACATATGAACTTCTGTGACTCAAACACGGACGTGTAACGTAAATAAATGAATTTTGAATATGGAGGTCACTTTTGGGGGCCAAATTAGAAAACTAAAAAGAAAAATTTTGCAAACTGTACCGTGTGATATGTCAAATGAAATGTACTTTTTATATTGTTTAAAATATATTTTTTTTTATAACTTTAAAATAAATAGTTTTAAAGTTATTTAAGAAAATATATGAAAATTGACCAGCCCAAAATTTTGAAAAAAATACTGAAAATAGTTCTTCACTTATAGATTACAAGAAAACCTATAAGAAGTCTATGGTCTTAAAATAACATGGTAAATCTCTCAATATTGTGCGTAACAAATCAAAATATGAAATATCAGACTACCTTCTATCCTTGGTCTTAGTCCACGTACTCAAGAATATGCGAAAAGACAAAATTCAACAACAGACAATATATTCAGCAATTTTCCTCTACAATCCGGTACCATACAAGCTTTTTTAGTTATGTCAAAGCAAGTAAGTAATTAGAAAGAGTTTGTTAAAAAATACATGAAAGAATCTATAAAAAAAAATAGAAGAGAATAAAATAAGGGTTTAGCCACCAGCCAGGCGCGAAAAGAGTGATCGTTGCGCATAACTTCAAAGAGGATTGTCTGCGCAGGAAGGAACCTCATAAATCATGAATCCTTTCGTTCAGAGGAGATATGTGGATTTGTTTATTTAGGTTCTTTAGGGAAAAGTAAAAAAGGTGCGCATATGTCTTGCTGTTTAAGCAAGGGTTCAAGGGTACAATTAAGGATGCGAGAATGCAAACGTGCCGAGGTGTCGACGACACATCGTCCTTTACTTTCATTCGAAGTATATCTTTCGAGTGAAATAGAAGTGAAAAAATATAGTGCGTGATATAGAGTGATTAATTAATTAAGGAACGATTAAGGTGGGTAATTGCGCGAATGTTTATTTAGTTATAAATTTTAGTTTAATTATGAACGAGTGATTTGTGTGACGGGTCCGATCGGTTATCCGTGGTGTGTCCGGGGTAGTCCGATTGCGATCCTTTGTGTATAAGATTAACTGGTGGCGCCTGACGCCTTGTTTGTTAATCTCAATTGGCGCGAGTGCACGCCTGTTCCGTTAAGGATACGGCCTCGTTTGTGTGTGGGAATCCATAGCGCTGGTATGTCCCACTGTGGGTCTCGAATGTACAAATAGAAGACCCACTGAGTAGTCGTACTTAAAAGCCCCTTTTCTCTTCTTTACAGGCTGAGCACGCTTTCGGAAAAGGACGGCGAGTAAAAAGGATGAGCATACTTTATAAACACAAAAGAACAATAAAAAACTTAATTTAATGTCAACTTTTATTAGTTACCACAAGCAAATTTGTATCAGATTTAAAAAAAAACATTAGATAATATATTCATCATACGGAACCCTCTCCACGCGAGTTCAACTCGCATTTGTCCGGTTTTTTATGAATGCTTTGGCAAAATTGAGCTTGTGTACTTCACCAGCTATTTTGAAGTGTTCATAAACAAGAACAGAAGCTATAATTGGTTTAGACCAATTATGTTATACCTTAGACGTAGGGAAGAAAAGAAAATAACGCGTTTGAAGTTAATTGTCCGGGGCTACGTATTCTTATATATTCGCAGCTGACCTTCAAAAGGTATGCCATATTAGGAAGTTCCCGCGAGGTCCCCATCAGTTCCAAATATCAAATGCCCAATTAGGATTTTTCCAATTGGGTATAAGGCGTATACCTCGACTGGTTTCAACAATTTTGCCAGAATGCAGCATTTCATGGGGATCATTTCATAGCAAGCCTTGTTTGGTCAAAATAATATTCGGGACTTGCACCGCGGAGCAATAGGCAAGAAAAAAACCATGTAAAGAACTTATGTCTTTGGAATTAAGATCTCATTTTGGAATGATAGGATAGAGAAAATGCATGTATTTATTGCTGCTCATATCGAAGTAAAACAAGAAATTCTCTGGATAATTTTGTCAACTCTGGTAACTGACCACTAACGCGAGACAAAAGGGTTATAATCAATGACATAAAAGCCGTTCAGTTTTGAAATTTCGCCAAACTGATGGCAGTCGATAATAAAGTTCAAAATTTTAGCCTCTTCAAGACCATTTGTTAAGTTTGTAGCTATATACAAGGACGCCAATATAATATAAAATAATGGTACACCTTGAAGAAACACATACATATATCATTATTATTTTTCTTTGAATTTACTTCTCGTGGATAGGTATCTAGATGACACATAAATTATTTCAATTATGTATAACAGCTACAGTATGGTGTTCGAATATGAATGCAAGATACTCTAAGTGATTAATTTTACTCGCTTGAGATTTATATAGTACTTGAGAATCTTGACGTGTCCAGAGCCTCTGAACCTGTTGCTATCTTCCTCAGCTTCTGAAGTGCTGTGCCTCCTCCTTTGCTAACCCTCTGAGGATATCGTTTCATTTATCCTATTCTCAAGGTACTTTCCCATCATCATTGAAACTCTCCCTATACTAGTGTTTGCTCTTTTTATAGAACAATAGCAGTCACTTGGATCCTGGTTAAGGTCTTCAAGATACTTATAAACGCGATGATGAAATATTTCGTAACTACATAATCACCTAATTCACGACCGCCAATATGGTTTTCATGTCGGATGTTCAGTTGGCAACGTGATGATGTTCGTTACCTTATCCTGGCATGAATGTCTCCATAATATTGACAATTCGGGGGTGGTTACGTTTGAAATCTCAAAAGATTTTGATAGGGTCTGGCACTATGCCATTTTAGCCAAATCTTCAACAATCTCTTCCCACTTGAATAGAAGCTTACTTTCCGACAGCTTCATCATATTACTTTGGACGTGTTAACACTTATAAAAACAATTCTGGTGCGCCACAAGGTTCCATATTGTCTCTCACTCTTTTCTTACTTTTCATTAGTGGTCTCTTGTCTCTCACTTCCAATCAACGATAGTACAGATTTCGCGCACTCTCGCAGTAATTCCGCCAGCAGTAATCGGACACGAATGATTGGATCGCTTCACAAAGATATTGCTAGAAGTTTCACCTCGGGCCGGAGACCCGAGTTACTTTTAATGCATCCAAAACTCGAAACTGTCTGATCTCTCTCAAGTGAACTTCAAATTCCCCACCGACATTCTTTACGGATGGGGTGAGTACTTCAAATCCTTCAAACTTAAACATTTTATGAGTTCAGGAATTGCATTCGTTTCTGCCAAGTGCTCCCGCTTTCTGTTTGTCAATATAATGACAAAGAGAGCTCTCAGTAATATCAAGGCCATCAAAAAGATGGCGTCATTAATTGAAAATATTGTACATATATAAAATCACCACAATGCAAGGGATTTGCCTCCAAAGTAAAAGTTCAAGAATACGAGAAAATTCCTACCTTCTTGGTTGATTTGACATGGAATTTTGTTAATCCTGAAGAACGGATGCTTGAAAGAGGTGGCACGTGCAGTCTGTTTAATTTGACACCCAATAAGTATGCCAAGAGCGTGTGATTACAAGTCGAAAATAAATATTGTCGGCAGTGGTTTGTAGTGCTGCCAAGATAAATACTTGGCGGAATTATTGTAGCTCAAGAGAGTGAAAACCATTTACACCGAAGATGAGAGATAAATACGTTGACACGCTTTAATTTTATTGCCACGTGCACTTTTCATTAAAATTCCTCAAATGGGTAAAATTGCAAGTTCGTTTTATATCAAAGAAGTATGCGATTGTAAAACGTAAGTAACACAAATGTTTAAGTTAATTTAGTTTTGAGGTACATACTGAATTTCTGAGGCTATGAGAAATCCCATGTGATTGCATGCAAACATTTTAGCGAAATTCTTAAGGAGAGGTTCAACACTAAAAAGTAGAAAAATAGGTGCGAATTGCGTTCTAATTTCTAATGAATTAAAAGTTCTATAAAATTGAGGTTTCCTCTACTTCATTTGTAGATCTTTTATGTATAAAAAACGAGTTTATTGAATAAAAATTGTGGCGTTAATTATTAATATCGAAGATTCGAAGTTAAGCCCGCAGTGAATCCGTCAACATGGTTTCGAAGAAAAGGCGTTTAAACTGAAGTGAATTTGCTTAAAAGTGGACAATTGCTACGATTTTATCGATGAATCACAAAATTGTGCTCGCCGATGTGAACTTGTACTATTTTTACGTGTATGGAGGCCCATCGAATTTATTTTTTATAGCTGCGAAATAAGATAAATTTCACGCAAACTGTTGTGTCAAGCAAATTCACTTTCGGTCCAATGCAGATACACCATGTAACTTTATATAGTTCAAGGACGTAAGAAATTGACTGTTTGATCCTCCAAAGTAGGATAAGTATCACGGATAAGACATTTAAATAAAATATACCGATAATATTTGCTGAAATATTGTATTGTCTCAAATAGGGGTACTTCTAACGTCTGATGTATTTTGATGAGATTTTTTATATTTTTTATAAGCAGTTGTGTCATTACTAGGCCCATTGTTCATCCATATTTTGATGAGATAGATTCTTCTTATTTTTCAAATAATGTAGATTTTTCGTCTTTTTAGTGTTCCCTATCAAATTTGACAAAAGGGAACACTTATGGGATCACTTCTTCTGTCCGTCTGTCACATGCGATTTCATCCGAAATTATTTTACGTATGGCCATGAAATCTGGCACAAAGATAGAAAGTGGTGGCCTAACTACAGACAAGAAATTTTAAAAATTTGTTTTTTAATTTGGGGGTTCTTTTTGGGGGTAAAATGCGAAATGAAAAAAAGTTTGTCCAAGACCACCGTATGTCAAATAAAAGTTGATGAAATGGACATCTCAAAAATTTAACATCTAATTTTTTTTAAACTTTCTTTAAGTATTTCGCCATCCACTACATCCCAAACTTCCAAAATTGCCATTTTAAGTTTTTGCATCCACTAATACTATCAGTTGTTGGCATAAATTTGACGAACGATAATTCTGCATAAATTTTCAATAGGATTACAATTCGGCGACATTATCCTATTGAAATTCAAGATCTCCGAGGCAGGTTTCTTGCAAAGGAGGCAGGCAACAAGCGACCAGGTTAGTACTACGATGTAATTAGTCTTTTTCATTTTTGATGAAGTGAGAATACTAATCTGGCCTTCCCATGTCGCGAAAATGCCCCCAAACTATGACTGAACTTCCTTGGAAATTACGTCGAGAAAAATAAGGAGGATCCTTCCCTAAGTCTTATATTCATCGGTGACTGTGGGCGCAGGAATCATTCGGGCTCTTTTCAAGTGCCAATTTCTGTGAACTGAACGTCCAACTGACAAGCTACAGGTAACGCACATTCTTTTTTAATTTGATTTGAATATTTTATGGAATTTGAAGTCGGATGGACACGAAGTTTCTTTTTCAGACCGCGACATCTCTGTAAGTCTGTATTGGTAACACCTGATTATTGGAAAACAGTCTCTTTATAAAAGATTAGTATCAGTCTTGTTTCGACCCATTTGTTTGCGATGTAAGGATATTCTTTGGTGCAAAGACAATGATTTGGAGTTTGAGATCAATAAATGCGAGGTGATGTAGTTTTTTAGGAAACGCGACACTCTTTTGTTTGATTACATATTTTATACTAACACTATTTTCCGACATTATTTTCCTGTACCAGTTTTTGAATTCTGATATTGACTCTTTGGAGCTCCGAGAGAAAGTATTTTTTATCGATAGATGGCTGGATGGATTTTTCGCCTTTCTCGAAAAAATACGACAAAAATGTGTTCAATATTCTCTATCCAATGATAGCTGCGTTTTTTTTATCCGGTTCAGAATCAC
The DNA here is from genome assembly GCA_006980735.1 of Dasypogon diadema. NCBI lineage: Eukaryota > Metazoa > Arthropoda > Insecta > Diptera > Asilidae > Dasypogon > Dasypogon diadema. The sequence continues at coordinate 28,658 of QYTT01091384.1, forward strand.
TTATTACACTTGCTTGGATTATGCACAAAGTGTAAACCGTGGCTTAATTGTGCATAAATTTCGTTTTAGGTGATGTCGTATTGTACTACGAGACGGCCACCTCGAAACAATTTAAAATAAAAGAAAATTGTTTCCAGGAAAATTAATTTACTTTAAACTGTGCAAATCGGTTAACCTGATATCGACTCTGCATAAAATCGCATACATTTGTGAACATAGCGTGACATTTTTTGACAGAATCAGATATCCGCCTCCAAACTATCAAACTTTTATTCGGGATGTTTTTTGATCCAATGTTTATTTCTTAAGTTATCTATGGTGGTGGATTAAAATGGAACAGCCTGTATATAATTATGAACAAATAAATAGACAACTTTTGATCAAATGTTCGGTACTATAGCAACGGAACGTTGTGCTTTAAAGTGGCTTAAGTTTTGCGCCGAGGTGCAGTGACCAGTGAAATAATGTCAATGCAACGAAGTACTCTCTCATTACTCAATTATGTTATTTGCTATAATTCTGGTTAACACGTTGAGTGCCTCAATTAGCATAAAAGCTTTCATGAGAGGATTACTTCGTAAAATGCACTTATCCGGAGAGAGCTTTTAAGTGCTGGTCCGCAGGGACCGACGTGGCGTTTAACGTGTTAATGATCTCTGAGTATGCATCTTTTTGTGTCAGTTGGATTATTTGTTATACTACAGGTTAGTGACCTCTGAGTGTGCATTACTGGTCATTACTATATGTTTGGCGTTTCTGTAAGAGATCCCGCAAAAAGCTGCTGGTCCAAAGCAAGCTTATCTGCCTCTTCGTTACCCTCAAAGCCTGAGTGCCGCGGTATCCAAGATTAGCCAGCGTTTGAATACATCTCACGTTAGTTTCGTTTTGATTTCAGGGGAGGATATGGTCATAAGTGCAGCCTGGCTATCTGAATAGATATATGACATATCTTCTTATTTGTGTAGTTTCGAAAGAGGTTTTCATCGGCGCATCTGACAATGGCATACACGTCCGCTTGAAATATGTTTGCAAATTTCCCCAAGCTCTGTTGTGTTTTAACCCTGGGCGCGATACTATATTCCTACCCCAACCCCCTCTTCTGTTTTAGAGCCATGGGTATTATACCTATTATAGATTAGGGCTCCTTTTTCATGGTTGAGAGCCACGTCTTCCCTATCCGGTATGTTAACCCTAAAGGGCATATAGAAGTTATATTTGGTTAACATTCTGTCTGACCGCGTATCCAACATTGATTCCGATTTATTTTTATCAGTTAGGGAGATGTAACTTTTAGATCTCCATTCCCCGTATTTGTCTGGCATGGCCCTGTACATCAATGCTTTCACCTGTTTTAGAATAGTTTTACTAAGGGGCGGTAAGCAGGGTAATGTTTCCATAACTAGGTCGATGTGGTGCGCATAGCTCCGGTTACATTTAGACATGCCAGTTTTTGAAGCTTGGTGATCAGAGGTGTCACTACCGATTTGTAGAGCCAGATGATGATATCTACTTTGAGTCCTCATGTTGTTCCAGCCAGTTTCCTGCAGTTCCACAGTGCTGACGTGGCTTTTTGGACAGTTTTATCAACGTGCTGATTCCAGTTTAGTTTATCGTCAAGAACTAATCCGAGATATTTGACCTCCCTGGATATTGGTACCCCTATCCTTGGTCCTTCTGGTGAACGGTACAATTTCTGTTTTTCCCATTTTGTTACAGATTCTAAATTCGGTTTTTCTTTTGCTGTGAATTTTTCTATAACTTCCTCCAAATATTTACATAATCGTAAAGTGGATGCTCTTATTATCAGTGTAAATAATTACGTATTGCTTTCTTGCAAGATTAACTTCAAATAAAATGGAAAATGCTCCTGACCGCGTACGTTTTGAATTGTAGTATTCATAGTGTAACTCACTTTTCACTGAAGACAGGTAAGCAAATGGCGCCTGTATTCGAATCTGATAATATATTCACTGAAAATATTGGCCTTATATCAAAAGCTAAAAACTTTCAATATTTATTACACAAGTCTTTGTAATTCTTACAGTACAACAATAACACTACTTACATTTGATAATACTAACTAAATAATTCATAATCAAATTTGAATACTGTTAAAGTGCAGTTTATGTAAAACATTTACTGCAATACAACAAATTTTTAAAATAACAGAGGTTGAACTTGATCCTGAGCTCACCAAACCGGTGAAGCCTGAGGCGACTCACCCCTCCACACCACCTTTAATCTGCCACTGTAATAGAGTTAGAAATTATAGCCCAATTCACAAATGTTTTTGAGCTTTCCCCGCAGGGTTAGATTTTAACAAAAGCACACTTTACACTAATTCCAGTTTCAATACATTCTGTTTATCTTTTTTGTTTTGCAAAACATAACATTCTAAACTCTGCCTTAAATGTGTGGTTGTTAACGGCTAATATATTTTCATTGATCGGAAAATGTAGGAGTGATATTTACTCGTGCATAAAGCCGAACGACAAATCTGTTGCTTTACTTATTAATTCATATAAAGTGCGTTAGTTGGCTTAGGTAGTCTTAAAAAGTAATAAAAACTACGGACGGAGTCACACCATAGATTAATTATTATGGCTCCTATAATCCTTAGAACTCGGTTCGTGTAATCAGTAGACCTTTCGGAAGCCGCACAGAAAATTAAAACATTAAGTATGTGTAAACACTTCAATATCTTTGGACAAATATGTATGTATATCAATAAAGTCACATTACAATCCTCCAATTGTCCGCCCTTGATCATTTCAGTGTTCATAATCGGGTATCAACTATTAAATTTGTACACTTGGCGACAAATTTGAGGGGTTGTCATTGTCGCTGTGGGGACTTAAGTCGGCAATAAAACGGTTGCTTGACGCGGTGGTGAACGTAATATTGCTGACTGAGGAGGACCCTTGTTGGTATCTTTTGAAAGGGATAAACTGAGCGTAAAATATTGCCTTCTGATGCTTATTGCAATAGGGTGCGATTGGGGTTTTTGCTGGTTTCATTGAAGGATTAGGCCAACACAAAAGACGCACAAATACTTGCAAGGAGCAAGAATAAATATTCATGTCGTCCTTTAAGTTGAGCACCCACTTTATTATTTGTTCAGAACATCTTGCACATATCCACGACAGTTTCGACAAGTTCGAGTTTTGACTTCTGAAAAGGAAGATTACCCGGCCATTTGTGCCATGAGCCCATGAACCGTGTTCTTGCAAGAAGTAAGCAGTTTAAGTGTTGGTGTGCGCATCAGCATTCTATCCAACGAGGTAGAGTGGAGATATTAAGGGCGAACAATAGCACTTCACTTTGTGTAGGATGGATATCGTATCCTGTTTTCAATCACATCTTTATTCTTTAGGTATTATATCGGTAGTTGTCAATGACTGTCGCTGCGGTGAGCGTAATCACTTGAACGAATTCTTGCAATTGACGAATTAAATACATCCGATAGCATACTGTGAGGAGATGCTGAGAACATAACAGTGCAGTTCACATTCACATACATTATGTGGAAAGTCTTGTTTTGTTTGTATTCATTAAAGTGAAAATTTGTGTTATTAACATCTGGTAAGAGGTTTATCAAAACAAATGTTTTTCGCTAAAATCATTTTAAAGTTTCACTTAAAAGGAATACACATGGGTAGATTAGAACCACAAATATTTCACGTGTACAGACATGTTTTATTTACACAAGGTTAGAAAGTCCTGCGAAGAATATTAAAACTTACATATAAGACTGAATGATTATAAAGTTAATTAATACTAAATAGAATAAATAACACGGCAGAAAACCTTCCAAGAATTTATTTTAATTTATGTCACGCTATATCTTCTCTCAGATACTTATTATAGTCAATATATCACTATTTATAAGGTAATATATCCAAGATGGATGGACAATGAATGGAAGAATTTGTAATAAAAACAAGACACATTAATAAGGAAAGGTCTTGAAGTGTCCGCCTCCGATTTTTTTTGAAATTTTTATGTGTTGTAGGGAAATGAAAAATAACCGATTCGTATTTTTTCTTATACCTATAGACGATTTAGGGGGTTAAATTATTATTCCCAATCTAAATCTCTATTTTTATTATCTTTAATATCAAATAATTTTAAATTATTTTTTTAATCTTATTTTTATTTTTTGGGGTTTTTATTTATATTTTAAATTAAAACTTATTTTATTTTATTTTAATTACTTATTCTATTTTTGATATTTTTATTATTTTACAAATATTTATTCCCGGCGATTTTTATAATATTATTGACGCTACTAAATCTACTTCAAAATCTTTCCGATACGATTAGAATTAGAACCTTTTTACTACTTACTATATTTTTGGCATTTTTAAATATGTACAAATTTCAATGTTTATATGTTTATGTTTATATGTCTCCAAAATCTAATGTGATGAATTTAATGAGCAAAATCAAAGTGTCCGTATAAATACATTTTCAACTAAATAAAATCAGACACTGCAGATGATACTGCTTACTAGATCTAGTATCTGGTCACTTATGATTTTTCTCTTTAAAATTGAATTCTCAATGAGTTTATTTTCTTTAATAGAATAACTTAATTTCTATAAAACGTGAAATGCGATATTTAAAATTCTCAATAATAAAAAAAGAAAACGTAGCGGTAACTGCTACAAGGGATTAAAGATAAAGGTCTTGGTTATGTAGTCGTAATCAAGTTGATGAAAATTGGTAATTACCTAAATAAAGGTTTTCACGTGTTTGTGGATAACTTTTTCAATTCAATTCCACTCATTCGTTTGCAAACATATATTACAGGTACCATACGCAAAAACAGAAAATTCCTGCCGGAATATTTTAGATAGATTTTCCGTGTTTTTAGAAATATGTAATCAAATTTTAGCTTTAGCATAAAATCCCAAAATAGACCAGTACTTTTTCTTCCAAGTTATGCTTCTATGCAAGAAAACAAAATAAGCCATGCCCCCCACTCCTTGGTAGGGCCGCCATATTGAATTTCCAGATTATTAGACAAAATTCGAAAATGAAACAACCTATAACTCTAAAATTTTGTACAAGTAATCAGCCTAAGGCTAATTATATATTTTTTGTTTGTTTCTAAAATTATTTATTGAATTTTATTTATTTTTTGTTTCTAATGAGACTTAAGTTACTTAAGCAGTTGTACCGTAAAATAAATAGTTACTTTACTCATTCCCTATGTTTAAGAAAATCAATTAAATGATACCTTTATATAGGCGTATGTTAATTTTTGCACAACACTGTAGGTTGGTCATATGATAAGATTGTCAGTAAAAATGTCAGTATTATACTATTATTATACTATACAATCTATTCAAAGATTTTAAAATTCCTTTAACATTTGGTATATGCATCTTTATTTTTTATTACACTCCTGATTTCTAGACCACTGCACCACACTTCAAAGTATAGTTTTGACTACATATCTTTGGTGTGAGGGTATTTGATAGATGAGACGTTTTAGGAGGGATAATTCCAACCATATAAGGATTAGGAGAGTTACCGGACTAGAATAAAAAAGGAATATTTTAGGATTGGTGGTATATTTTGCTGGATTTTGCTGTGTAACAGAATGCGTTGTCTTGCTGAAAAGTCCATATACATTCTGCGTGTCCTAAGTAAGCGACATATGAACAGAGGATATCATTAAGGACATGAAGATATCGTTCCTTGCACTTCTTGGCACATACCAACCAAGATCCTGCTGATATATTCATAAACCATCACGGATGTTAGGCGTTTTACATGTTTTTAAACACAAGAAGGATAGTATTTCTCTTTTGATCGTTTTCGATCGCCATTAAAAATAATCTGGAAAAATACAAATTTTATATTTTTAACTTATCATGTCCAAAAAAAGTGTGATAAGACTAACCTCGATCTAGTCAACCACAGCTATGATGAGACGATCTGCCTCCGATTCGGAATTTTAGTGGACTGTAGTGTCTGTGTCCTTTAATTAAACAGACATTATTGCTGTTTTCTTCAAATTGATGTCCTTTTTCTGTTCCATTTTAAATTTCCTCGATAAAACTACATCGTTAAAAATATTTCGAAAACAAGACTAAATCCTTAAGCAAAAATATAATATTTTGTTGCTATTAGTAGTAAAGTATACCCGAAACATGAATAACATATCAATATATTTGTCTTAATATGTCAACAAACTGTTTTCAATGTTTTCTATAAGGCTAGAACACTTTTTTACTAATATTGATAATTTGTCGCACACATTTTACTTTAAATCAATGATGCAGACTTGTTACTCAACACAGTAAGATGAAACGTCGATCCAGAGGTTAGCGTGAACTGAATATTAGTAATTCTAGTATTAATTGCTAATTCATATGTATGCCCGGTGTTTGGTAATTAGTCGATATGCGGTTTGCAAATCGATACCTTCAAGTGTGTTACTTTTCTATACCTATAAGATATTGGGTATTGGAATGATTTTTTTGCCTTCAAATTATTATTTTTTTTCTTGGCATATATACATTGAAATGAGCGTAACGAAAGAAAGCAATTGCTGTTTGTAGAACTAACCATTCATTGACGTCAATTATTACGAACAAACAACTCACTTGCAGAATTAAATCCGGTATTAACCTTATCTTACAAAAGCACTTTTCGGGGCTTAAAATTATACAAATCGCTTAAACACTCAGTCACGGTAACGCCCATAATTCTTACATCTCCTACTATATAGAAGAATGAGTACCATATAATCTCTAACGTTAAATAAACATGGAACTTATTTGCTTCGCAATAACTTGAATCATGACATTCTTGATTCTGTCGACGCCACTAGTAGCACAATAACTATTTTTTTATCTCGCATGTAGCAATAAGAGAAGATAAATGTATGTACTTACAAATGATGACAATGTTGATTTTCCTAATCAAATTATAAAGCTTCTTATCAGGAGTATGCTAATAGTAAATTAAATCTGTATAAAACAAAAGAAATTTTCTATTTGCTAGGAAGATAAAAGCAGGTAGGCAAGCTTTAAGAAATTTAAATCAGTAGAGGAGAATCTTGTTGATAATTTGCTGCTTTTGAATTACGACCTCGAGAAATAATATTTTTGTTTTATATTTACAGTTCAAGATAAAAGGAAATTTTACTTTATCTCAGTTTTAAGTTGCTCACCATTTCATTTTCTTCCCATAAAATCTTAATAATCGGTATCTTTTTAACGAAACAGTAAATATTGATCTTATTTGTTTTGAAAATAATAAAAAATTTTTCCTTAAAATCAACATCTAGAAATCATGGAATACAGTTATAAAGATCAAGGAACTAAAGACAGTAGTACGCTTTACTGCTATTAAGGAAATTCTTATCCGAAATTAAATAATAATAATAAATATTAAATAAATATTATTAATATTAAAATAAATATTATTACAGCGATCCTTATTAAGCGCGCCAATATAATAAATAAAGGTTGGAAGAATATAATTATGTTCTTTTAGTTTTTAGGCTTTCGTACGTCCGAATGAAAAAATGAACCCTTATAGGATTACTCGTGTGTCTGTCTGTCCGTCTGTCACAGTCAATTTGCTCCGAATCTACTGGGCTGATTAAGTTGAAATTTGGTACACATATGAATTTCCGCGACCCAAACACGGACGTGTAACGTAAATAAATGAATTTTGAATATGGGGGTCACTTTTGGGGGCCAAATTAGAAAATTGAAAAAAAGTTTTGCAAACTGTACCGCGTGACATATCAAATGAAATATATTTTTTTATAATTTTACAATAAATTGTTTCAAAGTTATTTAAGAAAATAGATGAAAATTGACCATTCCCCCCTCTATCACCGAAACTACTGAGCCTAAAATTTTGAAAAAAATACTGAAAATAGTTTTTTACTTATAGATTACAGGAAAATCTATAAGAAGTCTATGGTCTTAATATAACATGGTAAATTTCTCAATATTGTGTGTACAAACTTACATTTGCAGTTGAGATGTGTGGGAGAACATGTTTTTCAACTACAATTACAATTATTGGTACTACTCGTTCGACTTAACTAGACCAGGCATCCGTCACTCCTCGTACTTACCGCCCTAGCACAACGCTCCGTCAAGTGGCAAATCGGTCAAGGACGCCGAACGCCTATCGAGTGCAGGTATTTGGGTTAGATTTAAAAAACATGGTAGATAACATATTCATCGCACGGAACCTTTCCAACGCGAGTTCAACTCGCACTTGTTCGGTTTTTTATAGTATAACATATGTGAAGTATATTGTCTTCAAATTATTAGGTTTGATTGAGTATTTTGATTATATTTAAACACAAAGCTCTAATCAGATATAAGCTCGGTACACACAGTTTGAAATGTGTGCATTCATTCCAAGCAAACATTATTTGTTTAGTCCTAGCTCCCCCTTACTTTTAGTATTCGGAAAATATTTGGGTAAATTTTTTGTAAACTTAAGGTAATAATCGATAATAGCACTTTGCGTATGGGTGCCGATAACTCTAATTGGTCCCTTAAATTTTTTGTGTTTTTATTTTCGGTTCACAGTAGACCTTCTAATACGTGTAACTAAATATAAATATTACATTCGATCATTCGCTCTGTTAGATATTTTAGAGACGGTCATTCAGTACTGATGGAAACAGTGACATTAAACATCAATTATTATAATTTAAATGGTTTACTTATGTTTAATATGTAGGGTTCATAATAGATTGATCCTTGGAATCATAGAGAATATCCTTGGAATCATAGAGAATACTTAACAGCTATGTATTGTTTTACTAAACGCAATTGTTGTAAGCCCAAAAATAACAATTTATATCACCAAAAGTCACAATTATCGGGTCACAGCCCGTGAGCCTACTACACATTGTTTTTTCTTTCAGTGTGCACGATGATGTATCTTGGTATCAGTAGTGAAGGCATACATGCGACATATACCTGCACACAGATTTTTATGATTACTAATTTTTCATTTGATATTTATATATTTTGGAAACATTTATAGTTTTTTGCAATTACTGCTAATATCACACTAAAAATAAAAAATAATACAGTTATGTCACTGGAGCTAATAAATCTTGTTAATATTTATTTGGACCAAAATTATTTCAGGATGGTCAAGCAATGAGTTTGATATTCACTCCATTATGCGTTTAGTTCTTTATGGATTATTTTGAAAAGTATCTTTCTAATCTTAACAATAGCCTTTTGAAGCATGTCTTTGCTTAACTTCGATATGTAGATGAGTATTTTATATTTGGACAGTTTCAATGAATGACAATAAATTATATTTGAAATGGTGGATGATCTAATTCTTCGAAGCCGCATTCCTTAATAGCAGCCTTTGAAATAGCAGCAGTGTTTACGGGCTCATTATCCTGTAAGAGCAGTAGGTTTTTTTTCAAGACAGTTTTTCTCGATAATGGCTTTACGTAACTTTCGTAGAATTTCAGCGCAATATGTGGTATTTACAACCGTGTTACAGTCTTTAAATTTTGGCAGCAGAATACCTTCAGTATTTGAGGAAACTGATGCCGTGACCTTTCTGGTGCTTTGCGTGACCTTCGCTGCTTCCGGCAGTGATTCTCCCAGGCCACGCCAATCCATTGAATCCCTTTTGGACAAAGGAACATTGTAAAGAACCATAGTTTCATCCCTTGTCACAATCCCACAGAGAACATTCTTTACGTCGTCTTTATACAACTCCAAACATTTCTGACAGCACTCAACTCGTCGTACTTTTTGCACTGAGGAAAGGATTCGCGGCACCCATCTTGCGCTGATTTTTGTCAGACTCAAATGCTCATGAGAAATCCGGAGGATACTTGTTTTCGATATATCAGTTTGTTCTGCGATCCGTCCATCAAAACATCTTTCTCGACCAAATTCACGTTATCCTTGCGTAGCTACCGTTGTTGGTCCTCCACAGCGTGGATCATCTTCAATTGACTCCCTAGCAAAAAAGCTTTCAGTAATTTTTAACCGTCGAAAATGATGGTTAATGTTCTCCGCTCTTTGATCTCCGACGATGTAAATCCATCTTTTGTTAAAAATTTTATTACAGCACGGAATTCAATTTTTGACATTTTCATTTTTCTAGGCACGTTCACTTCATTTTTCAAACTGTTTAAGAATATTGTCCAGACAGGGGCTTTTATACCATCAAAAAGGTTGAGAGTATCAGCCATGTTTAAGAAAACGACTTCGAGTTCACTTCCACAAAATTTTATTACTAAAATTTAAAAAGGTCTAGGCCCTGAGGATGTCTAAATAGGACGAAACGCGTAGGCTCAGTAAACTTTGCAATGAGAGTATCAGGTAAGGAAAGGACTTCAGGAAATTCTAATCAGAACCCTTCGAGGCCACGAGTTCTTGAACAGCACTATGTACTAAGTAATAATGCTGTAATATACTTCTAATATTGATATATAGTTCTTAAAAACGTTACAAATGTATTTCTTAAAATTGGACTACAAATCCAGAATTTTACGGCTTTGAGGCCTCTAGACGGATTAATTATCATATAGCCTAGATCACTACAAGTTACTTAATAATCCCCACGATATTAACTCCCTACATTAAATGACAAGATTGCAAAATTTGCCTTTTTATTACAATAACTAAAAAGTGTAAAATAAAAAGGTAAATTAAAAGAAAAACTAAAAACCCGACTGCGTAGAAAGCGAACTTAAAAGATGGAAACAAGATATCCTACTTCACTCTCCGATCCCACAGCCCACAAGTATACCCTACGCAGAGGTCCGTGCCCATCGGCGCGCCATGGGCTAGTTGCCCCCTAAACTTATTCTTCAGAGGGCCATTCGTACTCACCCTGTGGCCTGGTGAAGCAGTAAGGGTCATCTGCGGCTAACTGCATTACAGTCTTTTCGAACAAAAAAACAAAACAAAAAGTGTAAGCTGTTTAGCATCGAATTTACTTAAAATGTAACATCTCAGCTTTGATAGTGTCAGAAAAATTTGATTTAAGAGGTTAACTATCAAACTTCATACTGTAAACGATATCATGCAGTCCGTTAAACTTAAGAATATGCCTCCGACTGCATGAAATCAGTTCAACCAGTTTAATCTGATTTTTCTGCGTGTAGGCACACGTGATAAATACACACTACCGGAATTCGCGAAAAAAGCAAATTTGATAAAGAATTGCAATTTTATCTCGTTTTTGGGGTCCAATTAATGGACACCAAGAAATCCTGCAAATAACTCGACCATTTGCGTGATACCGTCAGCAACTGCACTTTAATATAAACAAGATTAAAGACGAGCTGAAGTGAAATTACTAATACTTCTTTTCATGAAACCGCGCCAAATTTATTTATCATTCCTTCGCTGATAATTCCTCATACCCTCTTCTTGATATATGTAGTCCAACTAAGACCACTAAGACCACTTCACTACCTCATTTTCAGGTGCAGTTCGCGGCTTGTAATTGTAGGAGGTTTTGAAAGTAAACTTCACAATAATCATCACTATGTTCGCCACAAGTACGCCACTCCCTTTTGGTTTGTTTATTTTTATATAAGTTCTTAGGGCCGATTCCAATCCAAGTCTTCGACTTCGTCTTCGTCTCGTTATAACAAATTGTGACGTCAGACCGAGACGAGCATCAAGCATGCTCGTTCCAATTGGCTTGATTTTTAACATTTCGTTTACCTTTTCATGGTTAAGACTAATGTGCCTATTAGGCAGGAATTGATGGAAATTACACATTATTTTTGTTTCGAACCGTTTGATTTTAATTGTAAAAGCTATTAGCTTATAGTGTACAAAAAATAATACAAAAGATTATCTGTTTTCTTGAATAAAAGCTAAACATTCATTTGCATGAAGTCAACTCAAAGGTTGACTCGATGAAGTGTTATACAAACTAGCAAAGCTCCAAGTTGTCTCGGTCTGACGTCACAAATTGTTATAACGAGACGAAGACGAAGTCGAAGACTTGGATTGGAATCGGCCCTTAATACTCAACTTCAATCGGTGATTGCTTACTACTCAGTGAGAAGCATACGTTAAATGAGATTGTGTTCTTATAATTCTTTTACTACTACATTTTTAAGGTGCTAGGCTAGAGCCCCGATAGCTTTTCTATACAAAATCAAGCCTCGCTACATCTTTACTGGTATAACAGTTTTTGCCAATATACTTTAGATGAGCTAGACTTGCACTCTTATTCCGACGTTGCATAATCCACAAATGACAAATTATATTTTGACTTTACCGACTATTGACAGGGGCGATAGAAGACAGTTGAATTTACTATTTACTGTCATTTAAAGCAAGATATTTGCATAGTGTTGCAAAACAACGATTTAAGCTATATCTGTGCAATT
>QYTT01091385.1:38564-64930 GCA_006980735.1 Dasypogon diadema
AAAAAAAAACTTAAGCAGAAAGTACATTTTACTCTTTGGCCCAAACGTAAGAATTATATGCACATCATTGTTAATTGCACACACGAACGTCTTTTGTGCATAAAAGTCCAACGAACACAATAGTTGTAAAAGTTTCATAAATGACTACCACCAATGCACAATACAGTAAAAGTTTTGTGTAGACTTTATACTATGAAAGCCGTTGAGTGCAATTTGTAAATTCGATGCCAGAAGAATTATACAACAAATTAAGTAACTATTATTTGGGTGCAGTTGCAGTGTTTACCATATTTTCATCACATGTGGGTGCTCTATATGATCCATGCCGCTTCCCTTACAATAATAGGGAAATCCCCCATAGCCATAACCATAAAACTCTAAAACCACAAATCTTGATGGGCACTTGTTTTTCATTAATAAAATTCCAAAATGCAATCAACTCTTCCAGTTAACACTTTTAATTTTAATGCTCACATTTGACTGTCTGCTTTCATTCATATTTTTACATTTATCTGAATAGAAAACCTGGAGCGTTTGGAGAATAAATGTAGATATATTCGTACTAACTTGCCTCAATAAAAAATTTGTAAAATTACAGTCAATCTTCCAAACCGTGTTAACTGAAATTCAGAAGCATTTAGTCCAAGGGTCGTAACAGCTATGGAACCTTTTTCAATCTATTTCACTTTATCTGTTATATTGGAATCTTTTCATATAAATCTGCCAATACAACTCTTCCATTTCAAATTTGCAGTTCTGAACAATAAATGTGCCTCTGCTATGAAAATTGTTATTTTTCAAAATTTAAATATTTCCTTTACCAATAGAGACATAGGAAATAAAAAGTGGCTTTAATCAGAGTAACACACTTTAACTTAAAGTTGATAGAATCGCAATTTTTCCAAGCCAGAAGTTCGAAAATAGAGTCATTTTTCATCTGCAAGACGAAGAAGGAAAACACTCGTTTTCCAAATAAGGAGTTCCAAAATATACTGTCCACGTCCAGGATTAGGAAGGTTCTAAAGGACGAATAAGGTACTATACAAAAGTCAGTAGTTCGAAAATACAGTCATTTACAACTCCAGGACGAGGAAGGTCCTTTTCAGAATCAAAAAGGCCGACAAAGTAGCTATATGCGTTATAAAAGTACCGCGTTATAGGAGACCTGTCGCAATTTTCGCTCCGTGTTATATGGAAACCGCGCTATAGTAGGTTTTACTATAATCCAAAGTATTTTATTTAATATACCGAGCATGCAAATTTCCACTATTAATATGCACGTAGGTTTTTGTCGCAAAGTGTATATGTATATGCAGCAGGCTGTTTTCTTTCCAAATTGATATCAATGTTGTTGCTTATTTGCAATATTTCAAAAGTGGTATATTCTAAAAACGAAATGTAAAAACTTAATAATAGTTACCCGTAGTATTTATTTCCGATTAGTTACTACTGCTGAGTATTTTTTTTTAACAAAGAATGGATAAAAACGCGAAGTTTATATCAGTGTCAAGTCTCGTCCTAAAATACTGCTGTAGGGGGAATCTTCCATCCCTCAAACATGTTATTCATTCTTTAAATCACAGGAGTATTAATTTTATTTAACTACTCGCATTTGTATGCATAAGATTTAAGCCAATAGCACAGAAATAAAATATACCAAATATAGTCGTTACTCTAACCAATAGAAAGAAATTATTTCCAGTTATACTACCCTGGCAATCTCAAGCATACTAATTAATTATTATATTAACGAAATCACTACTTTACAGTAGTTCACTACCATACCATAAAAATTACTGTGCTCAAAAGAAATTTACAAAAAGCATAGTAAACTCTGACAATTATAAAATAAAGGAATCAACAGAAACCTGTCAACTCCACTAAAAGGTCAAACATTTCCAAAAAATACAAAAGTTTAAAAAAAAAAATTCAAAATTCTTCAAAATGGCTGCAAACCAAGGATGTCCATTAATTCGAAGGCAAAAAAGAGGGAGAGCTTCGCAATTTGATGCAGACTTAGCGAGAGCAAACAGCAGACTAAAGCAAATGCAAGATGAATTAAGAAGGAATGCAGCGAATCTGGTAGATAATAATCCATTCGGCAACAATGACATGGATATGGGCTGTCCTGCGAAAACTAGTTTAATGTCAAACACGCCTAATTCCAAATGCATGTTATTCGATGAGAACGATAGGACTTACATGAGAGTGGAATTCGACATAAAAGGTATTAACCCAAATGATATCAAGATAAACGTGAAAGGTAATAAGGTAATCGTGCGGGCCAAGAAATTTCTTAAAAAGAAAGGTCTGGAAATGTATAGTGAATTTCATGAGGGATTCGAATTTCCAGGAGACGTTTGCTCCAATGATATAACAACAGTTTTTGAAGAGGGAGTTCTCGCTTTCGAAGCACCTATTACCAGTCCAATGGAGTCATCTAGAATAATTGAAATTCCTCCAGGCCAAACCCAGTGTATAATGGACAACCTCAAGTAATCTACATGACTTAACTGCTTTAGGCTTTTTTTTTTAAATTTTGGTAACATTATTTGGCATAATAAAGGATGTTTGACTTTAAAATTATGTTTTATTGGTACGAGCATGTTAATACCCCTTTTCAGCAAGGTAAAGCTATGATGCAGTTACCAATGAACTTTGCAAGTCTTCGTTCATCGTTGGAGTTATTGTCTATTGCAATACTGTAAGATACAGGGCATCTTCGTTACCTCAAAGTATGAATAAAATTACAAATGCATCTTCAGGAAAGATCTTGTGCAATTGAGGGCCGTATGCACCAAGCCGCAGCCGTCTTATCTTGTGACTGTCATAAAAATAGTAAAATTTAAGTGCAAATTATAAAACATCTGTGATTGTGAGGTACTCCAGATGCAAAGGGATGGTACATTGTGCTCGTCAGGGACTGAGAAGAATTCTGAATCGCGTAAAAGGAATTAACGAACCTACGATGTCCAAAGATAGGATCAAGAGGGTCATGGTAACTGATCAATCAGTAACGGATCACTGTCAGAGGACCGGGGGATATTTTTATACACACGGACGGATCTATGATTGGCGGCAGGACAGGTGCAGGAATCTTCTCTGAAGACTTAAATTTGTCCTGCTATTTTTTTTTTTCTTAAGGTGTTGCCTAAGCTTATGGGACAACTCAACGATGCACACAGCACAGCTTAGGCGGAGGTAAATTAGTGAAGAGGAAATTGGGGAATTAACCTGACAAATGTTGCAGGTGAGCCACAATTTTATTTGGCATGAAATGAGTGTACAAGCAAGTACAATTCTCGCCAGTAGAATTTCCTCAGACACTAGTACCCAGATATATCACCGCGCTCTGTGCAGGATTTGAGTCCACGCCTACGGAGGAGAAAATTTGTAAACGTGCGCTTCAACCCGCTCGGCTACCGGCGTCGGTGTTATGTTAGCCTGGGAAGATGAACCTCGGTATATCACGCAGAAACATAGGAATCGATAGACACATAGGAATAGAAGAGAATGAAAAAGCTGGTGCGTTAGTAAAGCAGAGGTTGGCTGTGGACTTCCAAGGTCCAGAACGATTTTCCGCCATTGAGGAAGGTATGACGAAAGATCTAATCGAGGAATGGGTCATAAAAGAACACCATAATCGGTGAAAAATATGACAAACTGTCGACAGGCTAAGAAAGCGGTTAAGCTGATCTGTGGAACAACTAGAAGAAAAGTTTTCAGCATGGAGCGAGGAACATTTAAACGGTTAGTTTCTTTGACTACTGAGCAGCTTTGGATATCATCTCCAAAGGATGGATATCCTGGAGGATGATACGTATAGACTATGCCTGGAGGCGGAGCATATTGTATGCGACTGTCCGATCTTGGCACGCCAGTAGCCAGTATACCCGATTTCCCGATACTACAAGTGCTCCCCCGAGCTCTCGGATTGCATTTTCCAAGTCATCAATCTTCCAATCTTCTCCTGGAAACCTTGGATATTGTGTCTTGCAGGTTGTATTTTTCTTAGGTCTGGTCTCTATATACATGATGTACCGACAGCATCTGCGTACGACCAGAAGTTCCATCGCAATACGTAGTTTCACCTGGACGAGAGCTATCTTCTGCTGTCTACTGTTGATTCCAGAAATCGTGATCTGCCATTTTTCTGCCTTCGAGCTCGAAACATATACCCACAGAGCTGGTTGGGCTTATCGTTCTGATTTCTGTATCTACTGCGCTTTGGTAGTGCCTTTTTCTTATTTCTTTCGGAACTTCAGTACTATTTGCCTTAGACCAGATTTATATGGAGTGAATCAAGGCGTAATTTTGCACGTCTTTTCTTGCACATCTTTTAAGTGCTGGAATTGCTGGATACCTTTTTAACATCATTTTTGTGTTCTTTTGCTCCACTTTTTCTGCCTATCTTATTGCTTTTGCTTTTGACTGTGAGCTGGTGTATGAGGTCTCCCCGGTATCTGTGGGTTTTTCACATCATTTTTCTGTTTGATAGGAATTGAATCCACATGAATAGAAAATTTCTTCCTAGGTGAAATGAAGATAGATCACATCAACGTGATCATCGTCAGTACGAAGATAGACTTGGTTGACACAGCCTTTTACAACGAATGACCAACAATTTTCTATTATTTACTAGTATTCCCATTGAGTTGTCTCAACTGCCTTAACTTCAAGCGTTGCATGCTAAATACTTGGCCTCGGCAAGAGATAGCGCTACTACTATTAACTCTATAACTCATTTTTCGTAAGTGCAACCAGCAGCTGTTTCATTTAGTTTAGTGACAGCCATTTAAAGTTAACAACTTTTATGATTTTACAACAATAGAAAAAATCTAATAATCAGAAGTGATAAAATATATATATTTTTTTTGAAGGAGAAAACGAATGACTAAGAATGAATGAGATTAAAAGCGGATCTCACAAGTCAAGGTTCGCAACCTGCAAACGCCGATTTCAATAACAATTTGGCACATAGGTCATACTCGGTGCGTTGTATAAAAAGCCGCCTTCAAATTGAAGAATTTGACTACATTTTTTTAACTTTAACCCCCCATAACATTTGAATAACGCAGAGTAAAGGGGCAGCTGGATATTTAGAATTGACCCCCTGATTTGATTTGGACATTTAATCACTTTACAAAAGCAACCATTATTGAAGTTATGTTAACTTTAATTAAAAAGTACAAAATCCGACAAATGCTATACTTTACAATTGTCCTTTACAATTGGCTGTAGGGAAGAAACCTGCGAATTGTATATTATTTACACTTACTTAACTTAAATTTTAAGAATACCTTTATTAGAATGAGAAATATTAAAATTAAAATTTTATAGAAATTGAAATTTTTTGACCTTTGAGATTGGGGTATATCCCCAATGTAGCAGTGTTAATTGACAATTTGAAAGCAGTTTTTTATACAACACACCGAGTATGACCTATGTGCCAAACTTTTATCGAAATCGGCGTCTGCAGGTTGGGACCTTCCTTTGCATCGTCTCAGCGATGCTGTGAAATAAAAACGTTCGCATTTAACGAAGAAGAAAATTCTCTTCGACAATGCACGTGTGCCTTGGCAAAATTTCATGACTTAGGATATGAATTGCTTTTGTATCCACCATATTTGTCAGATTTAGCCCCCAGCGATTATTTCGTGTTTCCGAAAATGAAAGAATGGCTCGGTGGAAAAAGATTTGGCTCAAACGATGAGGTGATCGCTGAAACAAACCCCTATTTTGAAGGGTTGGAGAAATCGTATTTTTAGGTGAAATACAAAAGATAGAAAAACGTTGGACTAAGTTTATCGAGCTAACAGTTGACTATGTTGAAAAATAGAATGAATTTTACGCATAAAAATG
Organism: Dasypogon diadema; assembly: GCA_006980735.1. Lineage (NCBI taxonomy): Eukaryota > Metazoa > Arthropoda > Insecta > Diptera > Asilidae > Dasypogon > Dasypogon diadema. The sequence goes on from QYTT01091385.1 coordinate 44,427, forward strand.
TTTTTTTTCTTGTCAAGGCCAGGTACTTACCTATCATACGACCCTCGTATAAAAATTTTTCTATTGACAGCAGACTAACTACTAAGTGGTAACTGCCACTATGGTCTAATAGGTCAATTAAGTTAGTTATTAGTAGTATTATTGTAACGGCTAATTGACGCCAAGTTTATGTTCTGTTGATGTAAGATTTTATAAAAACGATACATTATTAAATGGCGTGAAATGCTTTTACAGTACCTGAATCAGTCGAATAGAATATTATGAATTTTAACTAATGCAGTTTTAATAGATGCGCAGGTAACTGCTATATTTGAAAAGTGATAGTTTCTAATAAAATATAAACTTAGTTATGCTTCAAAATTTTCAAATCTTCCGTAAATTATACATGTATATACTTACTTATAGCTAAATGCACTGCCAGGGCAATTTTATTAATACTCAGGGCCCACATCCTTAAGTTATGAACGCGCTCCACACCTTCGATACCTTTAAATATCTGCAATACCTCAGCATACTGCAAATATGACGGCGTTCCCTCCATCAGAACCTGTCAGGGGATAAAATGGATTAATTCGTGCAAGCAAAGTTGGACAAAAAGTGACAGAATTCCACTTTAGCATCCTCTTACCAGAAGTGCGTCCTTCATTATACCAAATGTCGTCCACAGGACAATGATAGAGAACACAAAGGTACAGATTGGGTCTGCGATGGCCCACTCTGGCTTAAAATAAATGACCAATGCGGCTATGAAAACCCCAATGCTCTGTAGTGCATCACCCAAGACGTGAATAAATGCTGCACGCACATTGATATTATCCTTTGGAGCTCCAACAACAACCAACTCGGGAGGATTTTGATCATTTGCATTGGTTGCACCAGGACTTGTAGCCTGCCCATTTGGAGTGATATCTTCTTCGCTAGCGGTGTTGTCCTCTTTGGTAACTGATTCCGTGAGATTCTCTCCACCTGATGTACGACCAGTGCCATCAGAAGTGGCTTCAGCTGCCTTGGAGCTCTTGCGGGAACGTATTTTGCCCATTGTAGTGGTTAAAACGGTTGATTTTGATGATTTACTACCGTGGGAATGGCTATGACCATGGTGCAGTTGGAATCCCATTCTGTAAATAGAACAAAGTTTTCAAATTAATTTCAAAGATTTAAAGTAGATTCCCGGAGACACTGTACACTCTCCAGGGCGAGTAAATGATTTCGTACTTTATTGCCTTCAGTTGAGGTTTCAAGTTAACTTTGTTCAGTTTCCAGTTTCCAGTTTCAGTTTGCGAGGAAAACACAATAAAAGAGGACAACTTGATTGCTTTTAGTGAGGAAGGAAGCATTTGGTCCTGACTTTCATGTTTCCATTAGCACACGTTTTCTATCCTTCTGCAACGCAAATAAATCCGGGCATAAAGCAAACAAGAGAGTGACCATTACCATATATTAGCGATCATTCGCTCAAAATAAGTTTGAAGAGTGCTCGTAAAGATCTCGAAAGTGATAGCATTCCTCACACTGAGACGAACGTAAGCTCAAGCTCATGCCCTTCAATTTTTTACGACTTAGAAGTCACCGTAAAATCACAAAATAAGAAAGAGATTTCGTGCTCGTTCTGGGGATTTCTTTGAAATCTTGTGCTAGATGGAAGTTTTATTGATGTGGAACTCTACAGGGTGCTACGTTCGTTTTATTGACTTGTAAACGTATGTCATTTCAGATTCAATGGCAGTACGCAATGAGGACGAATTCTAAGACTTTTTATGAACAAAGTACAAATTGATAACACTTTTCGTTGAGGTGGCTTTAAAGGTGTCGGAATTAATGCCTGTCGTCTAAGCTCTATTGTAATTTGCCACAGTAAAACCTGATCTTATTGAAAAGAAAATGTGCTGTTTGTTGCAGTTCTTTATTGATTTCGATTTAATTAAACCCAAGAATAAATTTGCTTTCAAGACATTCAATCCTAAGTTGAAAAAACAGCTAAAATATATTTTGTAGAGTTCGTCTTTGAGAAATATTGCAATAATAAAGTTCTGAAATATTTACGCAAGAAGTATTAGGTCTGATTTCTGGCAATAATAACGCTACCACTGCAAATTGTTTTGCCTTAATTCAAGATTTAAAATTCACGATACATAGTGCATTACAATATGTTTCATTCTCTATTAAAGCACTGCGCTACAATTTTGAAATCGTAGCCAGGTAATTTTAGTAACGCGTATTACCCAAAAAATACCCGTTTCATTTCGGTTAACCGTTTTTCTGGATACTGTAGCTACGAATTTTCCACAAATCCTTATTGGTTGTTAATGGTAATCCATCATAGGATATAACCAGGGACTAAAACCCAAATCCTAATTTTATTACAGTAACGTCATGGGAGCAGGTAATCCCCTCTCAATACGTCATTTATATCCAGGTTAATCTTTTTGTCTAATCCGCTCTAATAATGTAAGTTGTGAAAACAAATGCATACAGTTCTCTAAACCACTCCTATAGTTTAGATTATGAAAAGCCCCCAGGCACACTTAATATAAAAGAAAGATGCGGCAAGAGGGGTTGTTAAAAAGTGCAATTGAACAATCTCTCTTATATGAGCACATCACAAGTAATTTGAACGTATATGGGAGAGTTACCCGCAGTAATTAAAGTCTGGCAGAGAATGTGTTAAAGTTAAAAAGGCTGATACCTTGAGAACTAGATATCAGTACGTGTGTGGTCTTAAATAAAAGGAGCAGATGACCTCTACACGACGATGCTATAATAAAATGTGGTAGTTGCAGTTAAGGGAGTGTTCGAAAATTCAGTTGAAAAATGAAAGGGCTGATATTTCGAGATCAATAATTGTAATTGTAGTAATTACAATAATTTGTAGAGGCAGTAGTTGCAGTTGAGTAAATAATTACATCCGCCAAACGTTCATGATATAAAGGATCAGTTAACATAATTTTCGCACATAATTTAATTTTTGAAAAAGCTTTGTCAAGGGAATTCATCAATGGAAAATATGGTGGCAGAAAAAGTAGAGAATGCGCATTTCCTGGATTTTGTTAATGCTTACTTTGTCCAAAGCTAACAACATTTCCTCTAGATTATCAACACCAATCTCTGAAGTTATCTCAGAAGAAAATCGCAAAAAAAATACTTAAAGTAACCTTTTAGAGGGCCTAGATTTAAATCCAGTTTCCGCCAAACAGGCTCTTGAAATTTCTGTTGGTAACAAGAATTGTAATGAAATGTATATAATCCAGAGCTTAAAACTATCGGCACCTCATTCCATCGATAGACACTCAACTGTCTAGTTCACAGAATTTTCAGTAACTCTGCTTAGTATCTGAACTGGCTTCGTCGGGCGGATATAAGATTCTTGGCCACCCACGGTAATGCATGGATAACGGTACATCATTTCCTTCCCCACTAACGGCAGTGCATGGATAGCGGAACATCGCCTCCCTTCCCTCCGCCCGCACTAATACCAGCCCCTTTAGTTAAGCTAGCTAGGTTTAGAACTGTTGTATTAGACCCTAGGTAGGTATATTTTGTAGGGTAGCTTAGTTGTATTAGGGCATAGAGTAAATTTGAATAAAGAACTTAAAAAGTCGAAACCACTATTGTGACTAATAATGTCTCTAATAATGTCTCCACTGGGGCAACACTGGGCAGAGTTTTCTCCTAGATTGGCGCCCAAGCATATTCCAGAAGGTAGCTATGGATAACTTAAGCATAAAGTAGGCAAGGTGATTTTTACATTTTGGGGTGTGTTAGCATCCTGCTACTTATTTAAGAGTTAAATTAAACCTTTACACAAAGCCAAACATTTTAATACCTCCTATCTGGTGAGCAAAAATATATACCACGACTGTATTCGATTTTAATGCTGGTAAATTTTTTTCTTGCCTGCTTCGGCCATAAAACTGAAGCTACGCTACATTGTGTTTCTGTCTTAAATCTTGAATTCATTTAGTAATATTTCAGAACATTTTTAAACGACATGTACAAAAATAGCGAAACAATAATGTTTTTATAATGTCTACTTGAAATAAGTTTTATTTAGCTGATAATTTCTCGCAAAATAATTGCGATGTCTACTTCCGCTTATTTGTTTTTTTTTTTTTTAACATGTTCTTAAACTTCTTGCTGTAGTGTGATTATCATTTTCCTTTTTTTATTTTTTTATTATTTACTATTCGCACATTTTAATTTGGGTGTCATAATAAAAACTGTCAACCGCTATCGTCGAAATCGTAACCTCATTACTTTTAGCGATATAAACAATAAATGGCAATAAAATCGGAAAAGAAGAGTAACCAGTTTCACTATCAAAAACATGATTTTATCTGAAATTGACCGATAAGATGATCGTATATTTGAATTCCACCTTCATAAATATTCTGCCGACATGTACTTTACCTTTACTAAGGTAATAAGATAAAGCTCTGGAATTCCCATTGTTATCTAATAAGTTTGTGAGCTATAGATTTGAGGTATTACCACTTATTAATTATTATTCAAAAATTATTTCGGAAATTAAACTTTTCTGTAATTTGCTCAAAATTAAAATTATATTAATTGAGATTCTTAAGAGGATAAAGCATGCTGTATAATTTTTAAAAATAACCTAGAGAAATTAGCAATATTATTTCAACACCCGATTTTAACCTAACTTTACAGAGAGAATTAAGTATTAAACGAATAAATTTTTTATACATGGATACTTCCGTTCTCTGTCTCTCTCTGTGCTTACATACCAATAGACAATGTTTTTGGACAAGCTACATCGTTGGTATTCTTCTCGAGGAAGATGCATTAAATCTTGTTGTTGAATGCCATGGGGCCACCGGTGACCTCCATTTAAAAGCTCTCTCCCGACAAATGCATTTTAACACGTAATTCCCTCACGAAACCTTTTATGCTAATTGTGGCAGTCAGCGTGTTAAATAGCAGCGAATGTTTGTACAAACTAGAGCAGTAGGTAGCGCCGGTAACACTGGTAAACGTTTAGCTTGTCCAAAAACATTGTCGATTCAGTTTGCTCTTATATTAAATAGCAGTGGTATACACTCTAAAATATATTGGTGAATTCTTTTCTGGTGTGTACACCACATCCGAATCTGCCCTTTTCGTATTTTTCTGTAGCTACTAGACCGGGACCAATACTGACATCTACTTCTACTTCGTTGTAATTCGTTGTAATCGCGAATCCCTACACCCAGCGTTTTTTCGAGCTTCGGTGTCGACTCTTAGCAGGAAACTATTTTTCATAGTAACCGCCATTGGATTTGTCAACTTGATATTTTATTCTGACAGCAGAAAAACGGAGCCCACTACAGAATCGACACTTTTGAAATTTGACTGTAGCCACTACCCAGCAAGTGTAGTGTGAGCCCAGTTCTGGTGTGGTGTATAAACCGGGACGCAGCATAGAATTCACTACATATAAACACAAAAATGTAAACCTTACGAAACGTTTTTCTATCCGGGGCATTCATTCCACAGAGCATGTCTTTGCTCGATTTTTTTATCCAGCAGCAGCATCAATTTAAGCAGTTGGTTGTCATTGCCACTGGAATGCCGTGGACGAGCCAGATCATGATGCTAACAACTTACATTGCTATAAGTGCCGTTTTGACGAGGAATTTTTGCATCCAACGCCAGGAAAATAGAGAGAGGGACAAGGATAGGGACACATGCCATAAGAACTCCGGTTGTGCTCACGATTCAAATTTTGTTTCCAGCTAACCGCAGGAAGCAAAAGCTCGAATTCCTCTTTGTGCTTACTTCATGAGTTCCTATGCGGGATTCGAACCCACTCCAACAGGGGCGAAAATCTGTATACGTACGCCTCAGCCCACTCGACCACCGACGTGGGTGTTACTCCAGTAATAGAGAGCATTCATTACTGGGTACCTCCTATCCCCCGAAATGCAGACTTCGATATTCCTAGGAATGTTATCGAGAATCGAGATGGGATTACACATCGTCTGCGTTATAACAAAAAGCTTTCTTGGTCTGAGATCAGCCTCAGAGGTTATGATCAACTTTAGACGGCTAACGTGTGCAGCGGAGGACATAAACCACATAATTCCACTAACACACGGCGGTGGCTGAGCGGGCTGAGGTGCTCGTTTACATACTTACTCTCTTGTGATCACGGGATCGACACCTGCAAAGGGTGCCGGGATTTATCTGGGTACCAGTAGTCGAGGTTGTTGCACCACCTAGAATGTTACTTGTGAGGCTACTAGGATGTTCCAACGTAAAAGGTTCATGCTAGAAATTGTAGAATTTGCCAAATCAAAATCCCCCAATTTCCAATTCTCTAAAAATTGAAAGAAAATTTTAGCGTTCTGCCTGTGCCTACATTGTTCGAAATTCAAAACTGTATCAGTTTATTGAGCTTTTCTTTAACTTCCTTACAGTACAACAATCAAACACTTCTACGAGTGTTGCACAATCTAACTATCTAAAGATATATGCATTTTGTAAAGTATACCATCTGAAATTCTCTGAAACTAATTGCAACAAGATGTCGAATCCCTAATTAAATCCAAATTTAATTAAGCGAATCTACCTAACACTCATCCTTTAGAACATGAAGCTCTGGTGCTGGTAACTCGAAAACTAGCTACATAACTCTATAAATTATCAGTAATACAAACAGACGCATTACACCAATCGAGTTGTTTTTGGGGATAGAAACACTCCTGCTGTATAATTTTTTATTCATTTACTTAGATCCGACGAGTGGGGAAAGGATTCTTTTTTTCTTTTTCCTAACAAGCATACAAAGTATACAAACTGGTATGCGAGGATAAACGATTCCACCACGAAATCCTGGGTCCCATGTACTATGCAAAAATGCAAATCCTTCCCATCCCTGCCGCTCTGTACTCTTCATCAGCCAATGTGTCCGTTGCCTCCTGATTTATATACAGGACGACCCTAGCTGAACATTTTTGTTCATTTTGCGGTCAACAAGCTACTGTCAGTTGCTTCAATGTAACTAAAACGAGTGGGATTGTAACCGAGTTTTTACTCCTTTTGGATACGGCCAGGACTGGCTTTGCACTTCTTTTTCTTCCTGGTTAAATTTTCCGGAATTCGATACGTATTCGTTCGCCGGGAGTGCAAAGTCATCCGAAACACCGACAAGCCCCGTGCTTGTAGTATGCTCAACACTAAATTCCTGGATCCAATTTAAAAACTGAATGGGTTTCAATGAACGCCATAAATCAATTGAGATGTCTCTGGTAAACGTGTGTTTCCATTCGCACTCGGACAAGGGGACAGAGATGAACTGTTGCAGCCAAGACGTTCCAATATCTTAGCTTTTGCGGGGGAATATAAAGTTTTGGCATTTGTAAACAAACAAATTCAATTTCACAAGCCAGTGAGCAAAATTTCCGTTTGTCATATCTGGGCCACTGACACACTGCCAAAGTCAACGGAGTTCTTTTGTAAATATTTTTAGTGGCTTGTTAGTTGGTACTTCTGGGCAGATGTCCAGCTCCGGACCACCGCACGTCTGGTCTATGATGGCCGCTCCTAATTGAATGTGTGGTTCGTTCTGTTTGAGTATCACTTCAGTTGATTCCAGTGGCTATTTTCCTGTAGGTTGGCCAGAATGAAGGTGGCCACCTACACGAATCCCTCAGGACTAGTTCTGGGGACGTGAGCTCTACACTTATTTCCCGAGTGTTTTTGCACGTGTTTAAATAAGAGCCTAACTCTTCTATGTTTTTGGTGGCTTACTGCTTCCAGCTTGCTAAGTGAAGCTCATTCCGGACTCCATTAGAGGAGTCTTTACTTAAAAAGTGTAGATCCGTCCTTGTTAGAGGACCCCCACATTTTTTACATTGTCAGCAAAGCCCTTCTGCTCCTTTGTTGGGAGTATTTGATTACGTGTGGAAGTGTTAAATTGGTTCAGGCTTTTTTCTCTCTTATGTTTGCCTGTGCAATGACAAGGCCCTCTGAATCAGGTCCTCAGCAAATACCCCACAAACGTGTGCCTGGTGTGTCATGAGGATGCATTTATGTGTATGTGGCAAAGTTGTCATCTCAGATAATTTTTTGGTGAAAGCAATGTGTTTGAAGAAAGCTGGTGAATTTACTTCTCGTGTAGGCTCGGTCTACCCAAAGGAACACATCGGAGAGAAGTAAATAAATGGAAAAAGTTCGTTAGGCAATTTGCTATAACGATATAGAAGTGCTGTATTTTGTTAACTCCCTCGAGTGGAAAATTGCGGTAATGAGGAGTTTTAAGTTCCAAAGTAATGATTGCTTTCGTTAAACATTAAATGTGGTTTCTTATGTTCTGCTCTGCTGAACTTCGACACACACTCATTACGCCTACTGGTCCATTTATGTGGTTTTTAGCCTTTAAAAGTTGCTAGTTAATTAAATGAGAACCATCTCGAATTTAAAGTTATATACGAATACATATCTTTGGAAATTGTATACATAACGTATATCTGTATAAGAGAAGCTTTAGACTCTAGACTAACAAAAGAAAACAAATCTATTCTACTGACTTATTTTATTCTTTTATTTTTTTTAATAAAGTACTCATAAAGCTCTCATACTCATAAACATCTTATAAAAATTCGTTCTGGCCACCGAAAAGAAAGGCTGTCAATCCTGGCATTTTCACTCACTACTACTACTTAACTTGTAGTTATAGAAGGATGAAGTTTTAAAAAGCCTGAAGCACTTTGAGTTACGATACTCTTTAATTGCAAGTTGTTATCTTGTCTCTTGTCACTTAACGTCGCTTTTTGTTGACTTCGGGTCGAAAAACGTAAAACTTCTGGCCAGAAAAGTTCCAAGGAAATTTATTTTCAATATTTAAGTTAAAGTTTCTCTGGCAGCTTCTCAGTGTCTTTTCCGTTCCACAAAGGATTTGAAATATAAGGTTTTAAAGTAAAAGCTTTTAAAAGTTGCTTTTTATGATAAACATCGATTTCTTTATTTCAATATAAAGTGGCATCATATGTCCAATGTATAATTGGTCAAAAGTGGCTTCTGTGTCTCCTTTTGCATGGATGTCATTAACTTGGAATATCTCAAAGAACGCTTCTTATATAAGTGCGTGTTACACGATTCACAGATAATGCACCAAATGTTATCCTTCCGCTCTTGATTTTAGATTTTTTAAAGCCCTAAGAAAAGTACTCTAGCTGCACCAAGTCGTAAGATCTCAACGATCAGATGGCATCGGTTACCATACTGGAATAATGTAAACTTCTGACCGACCTCTTAATCAGAAAAGTACGGGCCAGTCATACCTCCAACCTAACATTGAATATTTCGTCCTTGAATCATTTTTGGAGGTAACTAGAAAATCAATTGAAAAGAAAATATCAAGCAGAGAAAAACATGAGTATCATATGCCAGCAATTTTTAACGACAGAAGGAAAATTGTGTCACACCATTTTGAACAAGATATTAATGATTTCCGTGTACTCTTGCTCTGTAAAAATGATGATTTATAGCTGTTACAATCCTTTTCAGGAAGGCAGGGAATCGCTTGGAGATGGTTCCGCTAACGAAGACTTGTTGAAAAAATATTAATAGAAAATACAGAGAGAATTAAAAAATTTATATTGATCGATACGTGGTTAGAGAAGATTTTTGTAGAAATAGCTGGAGTAGCACTTGAGTAGTCAACACGAGATAGATGCCAAGAATGCTAACGCCTTAAGTGGAAATAGGAAGTCAAATAGTTGGCAGTGGCGATAGCGTAGAAAGGCTGTGATCTCACCACACCTATCCTGACCGCGTATTCCCGTGTAATTGTGAGCAAAGCAGGTCTACCAGTCATAGTCCAGACTACCTTTCTCTTAATTTATCTCGTCTTTTTTATTGTATTTAAGACAAGCGATTGAATGAAAGGGACAACTAATTGAACAAATTTAAAATCAGACGGTTCTAGTATGTGCTCATGAATACGATCCTAGGGATCTTAGCACAAACAGAGGACACTATAATAGGACTAAAAAATACTAGGAAGTAGATGTAATAAAGGAATATTGCAGCATGGCTACAGCATTGAACTCTATCGATCCCTTGTTCACTCCGCAAGCTGCTGGCCACTGTTTATTGTTACTATTCAAGCAATCGCTATTATTACACTTATCATCATCGATTCTAACAGAAAATCACATTGTCTTGGTACCCGAATTTACTGAGCTAGCAAAATATCGACTGACTGCGCGGGAGTCCTTTTCAATCTATAATAAATTGCAGATAAGAGATGTTGGCACAAGTCTATAGATTTAATTCGTATAATTAGGATAATATGTGACATTCAGAAAAGATTTATAACTATTTAGAGCTTAAATAGAGCACTCTCTAATCATTTCGAGCTCAAGAAGAATAACCCCCATTGTAATCATACCGAGTTAAAAAGAAGATATCCCCTTTTACTAGTTTCTAAGATGAATGCCTATGTTAAAAGGAGGAGAAACGGATCTAAAAAAGAGCGATCTTTGCACTGTAGAAGAACGTTACACATTCACTCGTAGGATAATATCCTTTCCAACTGAGTTTCGTCTCAAAGTTGTTTATATTGTTATTGACGGCAAAGCAGGTGCAGGGATATTCTCTGAAGACCTAAACTTGTCCTGCTATGTTAGCCTGGGAAGATGCACCTCGGTTTACCGGGCAGAAATGCTTGCTCTGATTCGTGCGTTGGACTACTTAAAGAAGGGTCAGGTGCGAGGGAGTAAAATCCTCATTGCACTGGACAATCGGACGAAGGTGGTTTCATCCCTCAAGAAAAAGAAGAGTTCCAAGTATGGAGCGAGGAACTCCCCGTTGGTTAGTTTCATTGACTACTGGGCACGGTAGCTTCGGACATCATCTCAAAAGGATGGGGTTCCTGGAGGATGATACGTGCAACCTGTGTCTAAAGGATACTGAGACGGTGGAGCACATTCTGTGCGAATATCCGGCCTTGGCGAGCAGGAGGTTGGCTTTTACCGGCAGGTCAGGGTTTGCCGAGGAGTCTTCCGACGGAAACTGGCTGAGACGGTGCTTGGTAGAGGGACGAAAACGGACCCGTATGACGAGGTCTGATTCGAGATCCCTCGAATATCTTTTAATAATAATATTGAATGAACTTATACCCAAATTATTCAGTAGCTGTGTATTAGATTTAATACCCAGCTAGTGAGCTGATAACACCTGATAATCTTTTATTTTTATGTCCAACTTTGATAGAACTACATTAAAAAAGGAAACATAAAGAAATGATACCCTCTTCTGCAAGATATTACAAAAGAAATATCCCACAAATATATTCAGTCAATCATAATATGGTCAGTTTGTGGATATTTTCCTCATCGACCGCAGCATTGTGGGTCTTATGATAGGGAAAAAATTGCTATAAACAACGAGCGTAGTAGAGCTGATGAAGTCTTCTATTTTTTTGACATGGTGCCACTGAAACTCGTAGGTTCGTGATCAACTTAAATATACGTAAATTGCTCGTGTCAATTTATATCGATAGTACGGTTGGCCTTACTATTAAGCTCATTCGCCATCAGGTTTGTTATACAATCCTTCATGATCTTGCAACAGCTTGATATATATTTCCGGTGGCTAAGCTGGTTGAATTGCACGTCTACAGATTTTCTCCTCTGTGGACGTGGATTCGATTCCTGCAAAAGATCGCGGTGATTTATCTGGGTACAAGTGGTTCAGGCAATGCTACTGATGATAATATTGTACTTGCGAAACCACTGGGATGTTGGACAGTAAAAACTGCCTGCCACAAATTGTGGCTTACTTGCAACATTTGTTAGGTGAAAATTTTCCAATATCTTCACCCCCAAAAAACTTCCCTCCGCATAAGCTGTGCAGTGTGCTTAGGTAATGCCTTAAAAAATATATTAATGGACTCTTTAGATGAACCATTTTAGTTGCCCCTGTAACAAGCGAGGTTTACTTCAAAACTCTTCTCATGGGGGATGAAGTCTAAAATACTCTGGTGGTTTATTATGTTAGTAAGGTTTTGGGGAAAAAGCAACTTTGCAGACTGCCACAACTACGTTATACCCTTGTAGCAATCCTGACTGCAGTCACAAAAACTTCTAAGAATTCCGCTTTAGATATCTCAGTGTAATTCCATCAGTGATCCCTTTTGTTGTCTTTATGATAGCCAGATCCTGCCAAATGATATTCTACTTCCCTCTCACATAAGGACTTCTGTGGTATACAGTCCTGAATAAGACATTATTTCTTCACAGACTCTATAGTACGGTTAATAAAATATAAAACTGCTGCACACTACCCAAATAGCAGACAGTAAGAATATAAAAGCTTACAATATGGAAGACACTGATCCCAATCAAGTGCCATCTTTGTCTCAAACTCAGCCTAACTAAACTAAACTAAACTAGTAAATTGTTACTACTCTTCTGCTAAATCTATTTAACCTGTGGAGGGATGGGTTGATCAGCTAAAAACAACAAAGTTTGCAAGAAAATTCAGGTGTGAAGAAACTCTTTCAAAATGCGGCGCAACGATCCGACACACCCCTACGTAGTTTTAAAAATTTCATTTTATTTCTACGGATCTTTTACATATAAGGACTTGAAATAAATTATAATTCTCATTGTAATAGATCCACCTGCATTTCATATCAAAAGGCCCATCCCTGTTATAGCTTATCCAAAGTTACTGACATATTTTGTTTGCACAAATTACAATTAATCTGCTTGCAAGAACCTTCAGACTTTTTCAGACTTTTATTGTGTGAAATTCACTTCACTGTGACTAATTTCTGTACACATTTCTCACAAATTTACAGTGTCGAACTTTTCTTTGCAGAGTCCTTTATTCCCAGAACTCAAGAATTATTCAAAAAATTTAACAACCATCCTATTATTTTATTTCCGCCCGAGTACACAGCAGAAAGAGATGTTTATTTCAAGTGTCTGTGCATATTTTAATAGCAAAAGAGCCATTTACATTTTGAGTACGTCAAAGAACGGAATAAATTTGTCTACTCGCGCTCCTGCAAAAATGACATAATAAAATATATGCACATAAATACGCCTTAATAACGAAAAACCAGATTTTAAGTTTGCTGCAAAGTTTTGTAGATTTTCTTCATCTAAATAAATCCTTCCCCAAAGTTAGGCGTCCGAAACGTGACATTCGATAACTCTTCCGTCCCAAGGGCGTTAACTTTGTCAACTGATTTGTGAAGCGGAGAGTTTAAATTTACGAAAAAGATATAAATTTGCCTCCACTTTCTATGAAATGATCTCGCTGAGGCTGGTGGGAAAGGGTCCTTTTCCGATAACTTTTTATAGGATTGGAGCGACCTTCAGAAATACGCCTTCTTAGATTTTGCTGTTTTTTTTTTGCCAAAGGTAAAGCATTGACACACTCAGCCATTTCGTTCCATCTTCCGACTTTTCATATCGTATGATTTATGACTACAAGGACATCCTAAACGCACCCACTCATACACTGAACTGCAGGCTCGTTATCGTAAATGAAAAACTCTAATATGGAAGGAAGAAGCGATAAATTGAACACTTGAGCGAGATTTCTTTATGCGAACATGCATCAATACACCCACTGGCCTCTGGACCGGAGAGGGAATTTGTCCCTAGAATTTTCCCGGAATGAGATTTTTTTTTTGGACAATTCCTTCCAGGAAAATGCTCACCAGCCCTTCGTTACTGCAATATTCCAGAGATTTTGTCATGTTTCGGGGGAGACTCGTTTGATTTATTCGTCCTCATGTTGACTTGTTGACTTTTATAGATAGGTTGGTAAAAGTTTGTCCTGGCGGAAGGGACGGTACTGGTGTCCTATACCAGCACTTTTCTTTGCAAATGTATTGTATCTTTTTGGGCAATATACGGGAATGGTTGGTTTTTGCACGAAGCCTCTCTTATAGTTGCTGTTCAACTAAAACACAAACTTAGATAAGGTTGCAAAAGATTTATAGCTGTAATCCATTTCATTTTCTTAAATATATTTGAAGGCAGGAAAGCCTATATAGAACCGTTTAATGCTAACCTGTCTATAAGGGTACAACCCTGAATGAAAGTCTACGAAATACGGGACCGCCTGGGGTATAGTTTGGTCTGGGAAAAATTATGGTGAGCAGGTGCCCTAACTAAAAGCCAACTTTATTATATTTTTGGTCTTTACCGCAATGTTTATAAATTTAAGACGAACGAAAAAATTTTAAAATAATGAAGGCCATTTATAATGCCACGAAAAAGTAAGGTGAGTTGAACCTTGAAATGGGGAGGAATTTTGATACAAGTCAGGAAATTTCAGAATTTTCAGTTAGTAGATTAGGGAGAGAATTAATTGAGTCAATTTTTTTTCTGAATAAAATAGGAGCTTTGAAGGGTTTGCGTTGTACTCTGTATATTCATTTGTATTCTAGTCCAGAGAATTTTGTCAAAAGATATTTAACAAAAAAATGCAGATATATCAGAAAAAGGGATGTTCATCATTTCGTAATAATTCGATACCCTTGATAGACGAGAAATTTTAATGAATACTGAGGTAAATGATTCCCTTATCGGATTTTTGTTTTCATATTTTCGGAGCTGCTTATTTTACAAATTAATTAAAACCAATAAGCTCGACACAAATATATTACATAGAAACGTGCCAGCTTGTTCCATATAAAATGGCTGTTATTTTAATAAAAATTCAAACTGATAAATATCTGGATTTCTAAAAGCGTTGAATTCTTCGAAAGATTTTCAACAGTTCTTGCATCACTGAAAATATTGTCGGCAGCACAATGTTTGTTGGTGAAAGGGCCAGAAAGTATGGTGGATTGGGCTAAATCGCATATTCCACTTGATGAAGTTTCTTGTTGTATTAAATGGGTAAAAAACAGAAAGGAATCCAAAATAAGAGAATAGTATCAAAAACTATTTCCTTAGGCTAAATAGTAAAATATAATTTCATTAATTCAGACTTGAACTTTCTGCTGCTGCTGGCGATTCTGGTAATAAGAGAATGACTATTCTACTTTCTAGTGGTTTAAATTAGGGGTTGAAAGCGGTATTCGAAAAATCTATAAAAACTAGTATTTCAAAGTTTTTTTTTTCAATTTCTGTTACAGTAAATTGGAGTGAGGAACAAAGGAGTTTCTCAAAAACTTTAGAAAAGATTGGCTAAATCGAAATTGGCCTATATTCTTTACAGGAAATATAGATTGCTTTGGGAGAGGAATATTTTTGGCATACTTCCAATGCCAGTGAATGAGCATGTCATTAAAGATATGCGTTTTAAAGGGAATAATAAGAGATAATAAGAGAAAAAAGAGACCTACTCAATTGGATTTTTACAAAAAAGCTATAACAACTTCTTCCTAATCGAAGGTAGTAAATGAAAAACCATCAGCAGTAAACGGGAAAAGATGGGGCACTATATCTGAAGTTTGATCACATATTGATGATGCAGCAAATATATTATTCAGTTGGTTTACATGCCTTGACACGTCTGCAGTTATGTTACGATCACTGCCCCTTTCTCTAAGGTTAGATCACACCTTACTTGAGGGCAGTGTAGTATTTTCGTAACCGAATTACTTGTAAACAAGTATTCAATGTTTCAGGAATTCTAAAACGTTTCAATTGCCTATATGCGAAATTTGTACGAGAGATTGCAATTATAATTCGCTGCGTTAGTCAAGGACAAGCCTCATTGAGAATAATCTTTCAGAGGAACATGCAAATAAAACAGAAAATTGAAATTGTCGTTCAAAAAAGTTACTTGAACTCTTACTGAGATCATGTAATAAATTCTATGCCATTCAATATCGGCTGCTTCCGTTAGCAAAATCTCAGAACTGATATCTTCGAAATTTCTGAAAGTGAATCTCGTTTGACATATTACCCAAAGCCAAAAAATCCCGCTACCGACGAAATGAGGTGCTATACCCTCCTCTTTCAACCCCTTTAATGTTGTGCACGAATTTGTGGATATTTATACTTTTTCTCAGTCAAACTAAATATAATGATGTAAATTTGATTCCTCTTTTTATTAGATATTTTTTTGTAAACCCTATGCCCTTGTGCGTATCCCAAGTCAAATTGATTCCTAGTAAAAAGTCCCTGTAAGTAATTTCATTTCGCGAATGCAGTGTAGTTAAAGTGAGATGAATTTGAAAATTGTATCGTTCAAAATTTGTGTCTTTGAAAATTGTATCGGCGCAGCCGCAGGCACTACCCCAGACATAGAAGTGGTTTCGGTTAAATGGCAACCGTTTTGGAAAGAAATGCTAGATTTATGATTCGACCGGCTTGACTTGATGTTCAGGTTTTCAGAAGTCACACGAAATCAAACAAAATTTAGACTGTGGTGTCAACACTCGAAATAGGATTGTTTGGGATACCGTCTGTAATGTACCCGAGGAACGTATTAATTCTGCGGATGATCTTCGCGAAGTCAGGTGCTCTGAAACAGTTACTAACTGATATCGCTTTCGGAGACCGGAATCTCACATTTATTCCGAGAAAGGAAACAACTTGTGGATATGATTTTTTGATGATTTTATAGGCTCAACGTCTACCGACGAGTAAGGCTATTTTGGCCTGTGAACCTGCAAGCAAGCTTCAAGTGCTTGCGATGTTTAGCGAGAAAATTACCTAAGCTATTAACAGGCTATTAATTTTCACCACATTAGCATTACCTTCATCGGTTCAGTATTACCCTTGTGAGGAAATCTCCTTCCGATAAATTGCTGAATTGAGGAAGCGGTAAGGCAGAAATCGACAACGACAGCCGACAGGAAAATCTTGTGCGCGGCACCTTCCATAAAGTTCTTTAGGATTATTAAAGAAATGTCCTAACACTTACTTCTGATGGAGAAAACTATAAACATTTATATTTCTGGTTAATTTCATCTGTGCGTTCATTAGATCCCTTTTGCGATCATATAACTCTAAAAGAAGGCCATGTCTTCGGATAGAAATTTTTTGTGGGACATTGAATGCGTGGATTTCTCCAAGAATTTTGAAAGTAACTGAAAGTAAAATAACAACCCTTTGGAGATGCAGACTCGTAACATTAAGGATGCCAAAATCCTTGGCTCGAATAGTCCGCTATACTCACCTACTGTTTAGAAGACCAAAAAATAATATTTACAGAATAATTATTAGACTTATTTTGGCACTTGGTTCCAAGACGTGGGCATTGAAAAACAAAAATATGAGCCTGGTTGGAATATTTATGAAGGCGTCTACCTTACTGGCTTAAAGTAAAGTTTGTAGTACCTCGAGGATGTCACTGAGACCCTATTGTATAGTATACGGTATGATGTAATCGCTGGCGGGAGAGACTTACTCGTCTTTAACATACATTTCGAACGATGTTAACAATCTTGCGCTTTTAAGGTGTTTTTGTACAGCCATCCGAAAGAATCCAAACCTAAAAAAGACTGTAAAGTATATAAAAAAATGAATGCATCGCCAAAAATGGAAGTAAAGGTTATTCGTTGCATAAGAGGACTGATAAATAGAGATAGATAGATAGAGTTAACACATTAAATGCCACGCCGGTCCCTGGGGACCGGCACTTAAAAGCTCTCTCCGGACAACTGCATTTTACCAAGTAATTCTCTCACGAAAGCTTTTATGCTAATTTGGGCAGTCAACGTGTTAAGTCCAGAAAAGCAACAAAAGCTTTTCAAAGCTGATTCTTTAAGATCGTTGTGGAATATCCAGTGTTCAAGAAGAAGAACTTACTTATCTATGCAACAAGATAAGAGTTACTGAACAAAAACATAAAGAATGGAGTTGCATGTTCAATCCTATATAATGGCATCGTGACCATTATGAATGGTCAAATACAAAACCCTGGTACAAACCCTATGGAAAAGTATGCCCTAATGAAGTCAGCCTGTTATAATGAAGGAGATTGTAGAGCTTATTGATTGATTGATTGATATTGTCTTAAGTTTTGAAATAAGTTTACAAGGCGGGCGCTTTTTTCAAACTTACACATGTAGACACTTTTGTTTACTTTTTTCAAATTTTTGATATTTTGTCTGTAAAATTTTTGACGATTAAATAGATTTTCACTTAAAAACAATATTTCAAGTTTATAGAAATGAGTACGACACTTAAATTGCTCTCTGAGATCCACTAGCTAATTCTGGTTTAATTCATTCCTAAAATATCTTTATTACTTTTATATTTGCGTGTTTCGCTACCTAAAGAATAAGGATTTATTATAAACAAACTGGTGAATTTCCCAAACTCAATTGTATCATAAATCTAATAATATGTTACTAATTAAATAAAAATATGATTTAAGATACTTACATTAGATTTACAAGAATTGCTACTCCGGCGGTTATAAGCATCACTTTTGCATCCAACTCAAAATCTTGATGTATAACTCTCTGCACGGCCAACCAAACAAGGATGGCTGTAATAACCCAAATCATAAAAACGGAAGCAACGGCGCCAATAACTTCCGCTCGATACCATCCAAAGGACATCCTGAAAGGAAAAAATCAAATATTCAATTCATTTTATAATCGGGATGAATGTAATTTTACGATTAAAGGGAATACCTTAAAAAAAGCAGAATAAGAAAGTAAGAAAAACTGAGAAATGTGCTCGCTTCCCAGAAAATTGCCAATTTCCGCTTCAATACGCCAGTAACAGGGGTAGACAGCAAAATAATTTCCTTAGTTTCGTGATAACGTAGAGATACGACAAGAAAATTAAAATTAATCTCAATCTAGGTTTAAGAGTCAGACGTTGCTTGCTTAAGCAAGAAAGTAATGCTGATGATAGGGATGGAGGTCGCATGAGCAGTCAAACACAAAAGGACTTCTATTAACACTGAAAATCATTCGAGATAAAAGGAAACTGAAAAGATTCCCAGAAAGGGGTGAAAATAGCCAAGATAGATCAGACGAAAATCTCAGATCTACTGATATAGTCGACAAGGACTTCTTTTTTTAAAAATGAATCACTTTCATCTTTCCTATTCAACTGCTCCCCTCAACATGGTCCGAATCCTCGACAGATAAAAGAAACGAGTATACTAGTCAGCTTATCTCAAATCATATGCCCTCACTTCAGGCCACTGACACTGGGTTCTTGTATATCAACTGCCAAGATGGTTTCCATAAAGGGTCTAAATTCTTAGGTCAAAAGATATCCCAGCGTATGACGACGGGTGAAAATTTAAAGAGCATGCAACTGTCATTAAATATCCTTTTCCTGCCCTTCGGCTGTGTTCAGGTGAGCGTATGTTTGCAACCATGTGGAAAATGGGATTGAACTCTTTCTCCACAGTAAACGAAGCATCAGGAAACTGGGACGGATCAGGAAATTTTAAGTCGGATATGAAATTGATTTGCCCAAATCAAAACTCGAAAGTCTTTCATCCGTAAATCCCAGCGTTGACCACCTCACCATCATGCCTCTTGTGTTTACAGGTTCAATTTAGTGACAAATTTTCGAGGCGCCGCCATCAATTGCTGATGGAAGTGGAAAGTCTGAGTCCATCCTTTATTTGCAGGACGTGAGTAAATATGTTGATGAACATCTTTTTTATCGGATACATCTAACAATAAAGGAAATTGAACAAAACACCTAACAAAATCAAATACCTTTAAAATATCCCGAAAAGTGTTTGTATATTGAGAAAAGTTTCAATGCCAATTCACATTATTTACATAGGCACTTTGTTCATTTCCATACAATTCCGCCTTCAGTACAGTACCCCTCAAAATATTTCATTGCCACCCGCTTCAGGTGGTTAATAGAAAAGTTAAATCTGATTTAAATAAAAGGTCCAGGTGAAAATGCAGGTTATATAAGCAAATTCCTCTTAATATGTAAATTCCAAAGGACGATTGTAATGTAACAAATTAATTCAGATGAAGGTGTCAGCCGTAGAATTTGGAGAATCGTCCCTTTTTTCAGTTTTGAATTTTTAGCTCTGTTACCCAAAGCGTTTGATAAATATTTTTAAGGGTAGCAAATGTTTCGTACACTTAAATGCAAACCACCATTATTTAAAGGTATAGATGTCAACAACGATTATGAGCTTAGTGCCATTTTGTGATTGAAAATTCCATGCCAAATATGTAAAGGAAAAGAAACACGACCTCCTGAATGGATATTTTATGTGTTCATACATTAAAAATCTATTTATATTGGGATTCAGTTTTTTTTTTCAAAATGAGAATGGGCCCAGGTACTTCATCGCATTTTTTGCAATAGCAAATATATGATCTGTTCAACTAAGATTATTGGATACCTGAACTCCTAAGATGTTCCAGTTAGGAGAGTTTGAAATTCTCACCCCACTGAGAAAACATTAAACTCGACTCATCATTGGTGAAAACCAGGAAAAGAGTGTGAGACAATACAGAGCCTTGCGGTACACCTGCATTTAGGGTAGCCAGATGTCCTCCAATTGGAGGATTGTCCTCCATTCTGTATATTTGTCCTCCACAGAAAAATTGACCACAAAATGTCCTCCATTCCACAAGT
>QYTT01091385.1:69847-88911 GCA_006980735.1 Dasypogon diadema
GATTTCACTCCACGTCCCCCCACTCCATGAATTAACAAAGGAACTTAAACGTCGCGTTAACAATGGTGTTGATAACATTCAAGAAGTCTTTGAAAGTTTGTCTTATGGCTTTACTAGACAAGTTTTGTACTCGTAAATATTAAATAAATTTATCCATGAAATAGAATGGGGATGAGATTTTATTTATATAAACTACTTTAAGGGGTAGTAGTTACGATGACGAATTTAAGGCTCAATACAAGATGCGATGATGCCAGTCTGTTTCATATGAGAACACTGCATCAAAAGTTAATCACAAAATTTCAGAATGCAGGTTAATCTTCTCCATAAACCGCCGGAGTGAGCGATCATACAGGCGCTTGTGTTATTTTCAGGGAGTACTCTAAGATGAAAGCTTATTATTATGTGTGTATTCCTACATTTTACGATACATACCCTACCTTTCTTTTACTAATTTCAGATTTTTACTTACATACTTGCAATACAATTTTTATCAATAGACTAATCTTATGTGAATTACGAGATTTATAGTATCAAATTTCAATAACTAGGACTAGGTCGGGAAAAATGAGAGACATCAGAGTAATATCCAGATCACATCACACCATCAATTTCGTCACTATAATAATCACTACAAATAACAAGAATGTACTATCCCACGACCACCTCCATAGTAAGATATCTGACGGTAGTGGTTTCGTCCATTTCGTAGTAGGAAATGTGCACTACTATACATTCACAACATTTTTTATGAATGCTTTAAAATAGGCGAAATTAGGCTTATATACTTCGTCAGCCCATGTACTACTCTCTTGAAACGTTCGTAAAATAGAGTTCAGTGTTCTTTCTCTTCTGCATGTGTATAGCTGGTAGTTTCGAAGGTTTTTATTTAGTACATTATTCTTTCATTGGTTCATTGAAAGAAATGTAAGAATAAAAATAAGGTCTCATTTAAATATTGAATTTTTACTGTCGTTCTACTTAATTCTGTTGTTCTCATAAGCATATGAGGACTTTCGCTCAAAATTAAGAGACAAACACGTTAAACTAGAAAACGTAAACTTCTCTAGTACCATACCTTCTACATTACCTTGTCAACAATACTATATATATACTATATCATTGATGATAGAGATTTCTGTTATTCTTCGGTGCAATATTATTCATCAATTGTTCGATTTCCTACTGGGTTGCTGCTGAATGTGTACCCAGATATTAGTGCTACGAGTATTATATATTTCGGCAAAGCCCTCACTCTCAGCTTCTAGTAACCGTGGGTAAGATCCCAGTAGGAAATGTGTTCATTACTGCATTAATGAAGTAATAAACATACCTACACTACCATACATTCCCAATATCAATGAATTTTAACACAGGGATGTCATTGCAAATTCATGAATTACTCTTTGGTACATTATACTTTCATTGATTCATTGATGGAAATGTAAGGATAAAAATAGGGTTTTATAGGTTTTATTGCCGTTCTACTCTGTTCCTCTGTTTCCGTAAGCATATGATAATTTTCGCTCAAAACTGAAAAACAAACACGACGAACCAGAAAACGTAGATTTCTCTAGTACCATACCTTCTGCATTACCTTGCCATCAATAGTCTCTGTTATCTTACCCTTTGCATTGCTATGTCACTCGTGTTATTCCTCGCTGAAATTATTCATTACCGTGTTCATCAATTGCTCAATTTCCTACTGGGATTCAGTAGTATTTTATTGTATTTAAAATATTCTTAGATGCTCAACATGAGCGTCCCATATGAAATGTTGATCAATCCTGACTAATAGATATCTGAATACCTCCACCTACTCGACCTCATTCTTATATCCCGCGCAATGAATCACCCCTCCACCAGGATTAGCATTCCTATCCGTATACAGATGTCAGAGTCTCAGGTACATACCTTTTTTTCTTAATGTTTAGGACAGGACAAAAATCGCGACGTCGCATCTAACACCGGCTAAATTCATTTCTCATTCATTTTTTTATCGAAACATCGTAGCTCTAATGTTCTGCTACCAGAACAATATCATCCGCATATGTGTACAACTGTACACCCTTATGTTTTTAACCAATCTTAGTAGTCCGTCATTGAATAGTACAAATATAATTGGCCTAAGAACCGAACCCTGTAGTATCTTGTTTATAACTGGGAGCAAGATTAAGGTCTATTAGATATTGATATTTTATAGACAGAAGTCCTTTTACCCTGGCATTAAATTGCTGATAATAATTCTAATATGTCAAATGTACATTGAATGAAAAATCCTCTCATTATTATGGATACTTTTTTTTCATTTAAATCAATGAGGAATTTATTCGTTCCGAAATTGTATTCAAGGCCATTTAAGCAAATGCTGAAACATATCTAATCAAGAAAGAGGTGCCATTAATGGTAGTCGTCTAGACACCCATAAGCTCGTTGCTTAGAATTGAAATATGCATGGACCCATATAATCTTATTTAAATATTTATGTTCCACTTATTTCGGGCAATCATTGAAGACGTTAAGGTATTCCAGGTCATCGAACCATTAAAAAGTAAGCACTTTCCGATACATTACGAAATCTTATTCGAAAGATTCAGAATCTTTGCAATTAAGATACATTAAAGAAGAGAAGTCAAGAGAACGTCACTAAACCTCTCTGAAAGAAGAATTTATTATTTGTTTCCATCAGTATCACATTTCTCAAATTGAAATTTCATTTATTTTTTAAATGATGACGTACCTTCATAAGATTATCAAATGGAATCGATTTCTTTCAAGAGATACTTGTAAGTCAAGGGCTTCTCCATAATTATCAATTCACAAAATAATTGAGATGGCACAGGAAAAAATTGAAATTAAATTTACTGAAGGACTTACAGTACGGCAACGTTTCATCAAAGTGAAACCACTTTCTAAACAGGCGAGATTAAAGTCTAGGGCACCACAAATTTCAAATATGTTACAAGTTACGACTGTCGAAGGAAAGCAATCAGAGAAACTTTTCCTTCCTCCATCCTCCGGTGTTACCCTACTCAGGAAGGTAGAAATTTGTCATCATTGTCCTGTGCATCCTCGGAAAATCATCAACCCACCTTTTGCCTATCTACACGAATTCAACGGTCACTGTTGGCTCATTTCCACAGCAAGTTAACTTAAAATTTTCAGGGAAATAAAAAAAAGTCACCAAAGATAAAAAGAGACGCAAACCATCAAGAAATACACACAGACAAAACAGCCACACACAAACGGACAAAGTCGACGGATGAAAGTTGCAAATAAAAAGTTTCGTTCAAAAGGAAGAAAATACTGACAAAACCTTCTTATGGCAAAAGGGAATGGGATCAGGATGGACGAGGCGAGAGAAGTGCTTTAGAAAAAAAGACGAACTGAGGAAAGTTACCGGTAAACATTTACTCAACCAGTTAACAACATAGAGAAGACTGCAGCTCCCAAGGACGAAAAGAAAAACGAAAATTCCCAACGGAACACAAAGAAAATAACCCATCGAGTCCTATTTCGTCTCAGTAAACGTAAAACGGATGCTTGACTTTGTTGGAAACATAAGGAAATTTCTCGTTGGTTGCTTGAATGGATCTCTGATCAAATAACGCCATTGTATTGACTTCGTCTGGGGAGGGAAATTGAAGTGGGCGATTCGGTGGAATTTTATAGAAATTACTGACAGCTTTAGCCCTTAAGAAACATTTTATTTCCTGGAATTTATAATTACATAGAATGGTTTTGAGGGACAGAGAATTTAATAATAATTCAAAGTTAAAATATAATAAAATTTTCGCGCATTTTACATCTCAATATCGTCAAATTGGTAATAATTCCGCATATCGTTTTTGACCTACTTTTGTATTCTCAGGCTTCTGAAAACACCTCACCCGAAATATATAGATACTTGGAAGGACAGACGATGCGCTACTAGAATGATCAAACCTATGTAATTCATGCTATTTCAGGCTAGCGAATTGGTTTTCTTGGTGGTTTTAATTTACAAAATGTTCAATGGATATTTAATGACGAAGTGGCAATCTAACGATTAGGGAGCTCCAGTTTTTTGATACCATTGATTCATCTTCAGATTGTACCAGTTGAGTGGTGTTGGGAATGCCTTGGGTAGGCAGTTAGATGTTGTGTTTTCTTCTGACTCCAGTAATATAATAGTTTTGTTAACTGTTGATTCTTATGATCCTCCTGCCTTTATTACTATTTACTACGAACCAGGAAACCTGTGTCCTCATTCTCATAATGAGTTTCTTTTTTTAATTTTAGGAAATTTAAACCTCGCTAACCTATCGAGTAGGCTCGCGTCTATTGACTTTAGGGCTGTGTCGTGCGATAATGATTTTGATGATGACGTTAATATGTTTTACATCAAGATTTTTGAAGTGTTTACCTCCTCTGTTCCGTTCGAGTAACAAAGATCGTCTTCCATTTAACCTCCCTCTTTTTTTTTAAAGTATTGCCTAAATTCTGGGAACAACCCTATGATGTATACAGTGAAGGCGAAGGAAAATTAGGGAAAAGGTGGTTGGGAAATCAACCTGACAAATGTTGCAAGTAAGCCACATTTTTTTGGGTATGAAATTATTGTGTAACATACTTGTGATAACATACTTGTGATCTGGTACCCAGATATATCACCGTGCCCTGTGCAGGATTTGAACCCACGCCACAGAGAAGAAAATCTGTACACGTGCGCCCTAGCTCATTCGATGTGGGTTTGTCTGTTTGTCGATGTGGTATGTCTGAGGTTACTGAAGAATAAAAAGAATAGGCTATGGAAACATTTTCTTAACACTAGACAACCGTCTAACCAACAAAAGTTTGTGGTGTGCTGTAATGTATTTAAGAAATATTTGATTGACATTAGTAAAGTGTTACAGTGATCCAAGCTTTTCTACGATTTCGTCAATATTAACAGAAAAATTTACAGCTATTATACTTCTGTGGTTTTCGAGGGGTGTTTTAGTGATGACATGAGTGTGATTTGTAATATTTTTGCCACTTTTTTGAGAATACTTTCCGATCTTCGGAGTTTAATTCTGACATTGATAATTTTTCGCACATTAATAATAATCCATGTGTGGATAGCATATCTCCGTTGGTTTCTGATAAAATCAGAAACATATCAACGAACTTGACTGTGACTTTAGCTTTAGCTACAATACAGTGTAAACTAAACGGAAGGTATAAAGATTGATTAAGAAAAAAATCGAATTGTCTCATAGAAAGAGATGAAATAGATTGAGATCCCAGTGTAGTCATTATAGTTTTACTCTCCGCGAGCTTCATTACTGCAGACTGTATAGGTTAGCTGTTATCTGATAGAAGTCAGTTCATTTAACACATTCACTCCAGCGTGAACCACCAGTGGTTCACACGAGTACTTTAAGAGGAAATTACATGAAAAACTAAATACAACATGAGAAAGTCTTCTTACTAAAAAAAAGCGCCGGCTCGAACTTGTTAAGTAAGCCTGGTAATTAAGAGCTAAAGAATGTAGTAAGTAAAGTAAAGTATCTAGGAAGTGTTTTCTTTATCACAATCCATTTTCCGGAATATATCACAATCTAGACTTTGCTTGCACTTGGAAAGACTCAGAAATTAAGTATTTCCTTCCAATTTGTACTAATGAGTTTTTGATACTAAAAAAAGTCATACCGCATACCGCAGAAATATGAAAAGCGACATATAGGAGGAATCGTGAAAACACTCAGCTGTAATTGGAATCACAATGTGAAATAGAAAATATTGCAATGCACAATCAAATAGGAATACATTTGTTACCGGAGACACTACAGGTCTTATTATTTCCCCTCAATTTATTGAGAGAAATGTTCAGTGATTGTGTAATCTCAAGAAATGCTGATATGACTTGGCCACCAAGATCATGACTACAACCCAATTGGACTTTTCTTGTCTGGGCTTATGTGTTTACTTCAATAAACCACAAACGCTCAATTAGGTACCTTAAAACCAATATTATTTGCGTCAATGGCGAAATAAACGCTGATTTACGTGAAAAAGTGATCAAAAATTGGTTTCCAGGATCGAATCTTTAAAAGAATCCAGAGGCCCTCATTTACATAAAACTATTTTTAAAATAAAGACGTCATGAACCAATATTTAAAATAAGAAATGTTTGTTTTTATTTCAAATTATAAATTTATTTTTTTAAATCATTACTTAAATCATGCATCAAGAATGGCACCATTTTGTGTTTACATTTTTTATTCGTAGAGAAAAACTTTGACATTCTTTAGAAGATTTTATCTTCGCAAATGTGTAATTCGTTTAGAAAGTGATTCATTACGATCTAAAGATATTTATATTGCTTATTTTCGACAATATATTTTACCTGATCTATAGTTTATGTATTTTTAATATTGGGAGAATTTGAATTGAAACCTTGGTCCGTTCTCAAGGATGCAAACAACAGCTACACGCTTTATAGCACATTGATGGCAAGTGCAATAGAGAAAAATACAAGGCAAGGTAGAATTGATAATTTTTACCTAATTTATTTTATATCGGCTTTCGTGAGAAAAATATACAGTTGCTCATAAAAGTATTCGGCCACATCTATAAATTTCTACATTTGATCATTTCTCAAAAACGTTTCATTATCTTGAGTTTTTTTTAGCAACTTTAAAAAAAGTTACAAGGAATATTCTGGGAACACTACAAAAGTATCTAAAAAGTACGAACGAACTTTTTGGAAAATTATGGAAACTCGAATAACTTCTATTGAAGCTGCACACAAAAGTATTCGGCAATTAAATGACTGCACACAAAGAAGCATTGTGTATGCCATTCTAGTGGGTTTTGTGTAATAGGGTGTTATTTACGAGGTTTTTGGGCTAAAGATTTTGACACTATTAAGAAGTAAATCTGAAAGATAGCGAAGTTAAAGAAACCACTTTAGGAGAGAGGAAACATGTGATATTTTTAAAAGAAAATGATTATTCACAAAGAACATTTTCAAAAGCAATTTCTATACCGCGTACTACAGTGCAACATATTATATAAAAAATACGAACAAGAAAATTTGATAACGAATAAACCGCGTATATCAATAAATATTAGATTTAACAAATAATGAGGTTTTTATTATATTTTGTAAGTGCACGAATAAATTGTGTGTGCATAATTTTGTACGTTGGTAAGAAAAGCGTTTATTTTTTTATAACAGTTCTTAGAACAGAAAAAACTTCGTAACTGTACTGTGGTGCCGGCCAATTTTCTCTAAATAATATAACTACCAATGAAAAAACCTCATTTTAACGAAACGTCATTTTTGAGATGTATAGTTTTGAAAAAACGCTCCTCATTTACATAAAAATTAGGTTCTTCTTTATTTTTTTTTTAATTCCTCTTCCAAGTTACATTCGAAAGCTAAAAGATATCAACAGGTAAGGTCATTACCCAATATTTATATTTAGTATTGTCGATACTAGTGTTAAGTTTCTCCCGAGTTGAATAATCCAAACTTTTGGATTCGCCTGCACCTGGCGAAGTTTTAAATAAAAACAGTCTGCTCAAATTTTCTTTTAAAAGGAACATAAGTGTGGTTTTCTACTACCAGCAATCTAATAACTATTCTGTAATGAAATCCATCAATATACCTTTTAAGAAGATGGAACGTTAACAATGGCCTCTATGCAGGAAACACTTCTATTTGAAAAAAGAAAATATAAGTCATAACCTAACATATTTTTTCATCCCCGAAGATATTTAAGGAACTTCCCATTGTGATTAGACTAACAATCTAAGAAGTTTATGATTTTTGTATAAAGTTCACACCTGAGTTCAATTACATTCTGTCATGTAGGTGAAGAGCTCCATCTGCCCATATGCCCGAGACACGTTGTCTACTCAGAGCTTCGAACAATTGTTGTCCTTTCCATTAGAGTTAGTGAAACTCTGTTTGAGTTGAGTGTTTATCCTTCTACACGGCTTGAAGAGCTATGTAAATACACAGCCATTCGTTTTGTGTTCCATGTCAGCAACCGATATACAAGCCCAGGGAATGCCATCATCCTTAAGATTGGGATATACTCGTACAACTTATCTCAAGTTTCCACTGCGTTAATTTACTTTGCGGTTAGGTCAGTGTCTAACATGGCACGACATACCTTTCAAGGTAAACATAACCCCTCAGGTTATTTCTGAAAACTTCTAAATGAAATCTAATTAGGCGAAGAAAGGATTTGATGCGAATCTTCTTGTGGATGAAATTTGTTGGACGTACATGTCTGCTCTCAGTAGGAAATCGGATGATGAGAACGGGAAAACGGGTCAAACCTTTATAACTTAAGTATAATTTTCAACAATAACTCGAGGCCTGAAAGTGATGTGGTTACAGAGTTTATAGGCGCTGTAATAGAGTCTTTGTGACTTCTGAAGTTACTGTCCCGGCATTTGATTAAGTTTCAACTGCCTATTACATCGCAACCCACTGGGGGATTTTTATTGATCCCAACCCAGCAATTTATATTATAATATAGAAAAGCCATTCTAATTTAATAAGAAATCGAAAAAGTTATTACAGTGACCAAGCGACATGTTTCATCCCCCAGATAACCATTCTGAGTCTCAAAGGATGAGCACGTCATATGTTTCTTTATGTCTCTCTAAAATTAAATTCTGCCTCCTCTGTATCATCAAATCCCCTCATCTTTAACGAGAATGATTCCCAAAGGCTTTCTTCTACGCGTCGTTCATAAATTGCATCGACAAAGCAGTTTCTAACCCACAATCCCTAAAATCAATAAAAAAAATCTCTCTTTTAGAGCGAACTAAATGATAAGAAAGAATCGACTGAAAACGAAGGCCTGAAAATTAAAGACGAAGAAGTAGAGAAATAAATTACGTCCTCAAGAACAAAGGCATCCTGGGAAGCTTTTAATTTTTCTTGCCCAGAGTTTGTTTGATATAGAACTTGCAAGGGATATCCAGGACAGGAACAAAAGCTTTTTCCACTTGAAATCATTTCTACTTGCTTTTAGTTTGTAGCACTTGTGTAGCGTAAAACTTCTTACATGGCAGTGCTAAAATCAACGCTTGATACTGAACTTTGAGAACATTAAGGAACCTACCAAGGACATATCCTTACATATGAAAACTGATCTCAATGCCGAGGCTCGTAGTTTTAATTGAAAAAAGCAATGAGAAGGCGTTTGGGACCAGAGTTGAGCAAAATGTCGTACTGTCGATTTTCTTCAACTGCAACTGACTCCTGGAATTAATATAGTAACCTGCAGGAGGACTTTTTCACATTCACATAAGTTCATTTTCAGGAGTAAACTCTATCCCTCTAAAATCCTCAAAGAGGAGCTATGAAATTTTTTCACTAAACTATCCTTGTCGTTTATAATTATTGCAAGGACTTCTTGTAAATTACTAAATTTTGGATCATATGCAGAAAATCACAGACAAATACTCAAAACTTGTTTTAAAGCGAACTGACAACTGATGTGTAGTTTAACACGATAATTCATAGCAATCCGCTGGAGGTTACACCCATGAATACAGCTCGATGACAGCTGCATAAGCTCTGTACACATTGTAAATGTCTTTCCGTGGTGCAGAATCGTCATTGATCGTCCTCAGTAAGACCTATTCTTCCCTTCAAATGATAATTTAGTGGAAAACGCTCAGTGAGAAAGCCAGTGATTGCTTTCAGCTCAATTCTCAATTTCGCGAGAGTAAAGAACTCGTCCTTTGTTGCGAATAGGTAATAAACCTTCCGCCTCTCTTAAGTCTGGATGAATATTCCAGTATTTGCCGTTGACTCTTCCTTTTCAGTTTCTGAGGCTTTTCAGTAATTGACTGTTTTAATAGCCACAGAAAGGTTCGGGTCCAATGAAGAATAACTCTGCATCGTCCTCTACCGTCCTCAAATTTCGTTTCCCCCAGAATCTTCCACATCAAGGTAACCATGTTGTGTTATGCCTACTAGGTTAGGGCAATCAAGCAGTACCAAACAAGTTTCGACTAACAAATCTAAAAGTCACTCGATGGTCACTTTGAGACGCTTTTCGGGACGCTTCTGGAGAGGCTTCTGGGAACAATATAAAGAGGCGGCCAAGTGTGACTGCCTCTATAACACAATTAGAGGTATCTTAAGTCAGAATTCAATGGAGGGCTTTCTTCGTCAATAGAGTCTTGAGTGGCTTGAACTTTGTTATATCTTGAATGTGCAAGACTATTTTTCTTAACACTGGGAGTCTAAGAGCACAGAATAGTACAGCACTGGACGACTTAACTCCGACCTGACTCATAAATGTGTTGATTCCTGCCCTCCTGGAGGTTTTCAATTGACCGGCCTTCCTTCTAGATCCAAGCAGCCTATTCTGCGCCTGGTTCCAAATAAAGAAAACCTGCATCCTGGTTAATTGGAGGCCAGTAATCCTGTGCAATATGGACTACAAAACCATCAGCTCAGTGATTACTTCTGTGATACACCCACACCAGGCCTATTGCATTCCCGAAAGCAATTTTTTCGACAATATTGCGGTAAATAGGTACTTAGCTGCTTATAACGAGCGCAGGCCATGGCCATGATCTCCTCGGTCAAGAAAGAGTTTTCCACAGTGCCTCCGATCTGGCTGCTCTGGAGTCATTTGAACATCCATTCAGGTGGCTCGGGATTATCCGGAGACTGTACAAAAACTATGCTACTCTGATTAGGTATTAAGGACGCATTCTGCGCCCCCCCCCCCCTCGCTGGAACCATCGTTGGTAGGCATTTGTCCATCGCCGTGAGAATTTTCAATTCATAATTTTCATGCACCAGCACCTGAATTCCCATATTGATTCTTCGCCAGGGTGTCCCTAACTAACTATGAACTAACTACGGTAAGCATGAGCCCATTAATCGCATGTGTGTGACTCATTATTATTAAATTACATATCGCTAAGCGGCTAATAACCCTTGTAATTATTACTGACCCAACTCAACCCTGAAAGGATTTTATTCATCTCAATCACTTCAATTCTCAAGAGGCCTTAGGGCGTCATCAAACTGTGGTATATGAGACCTTCTATACATTACTACGATCGTTTTGGTAGGATATGCGAACATCTAGGTTAAAAATTCGTTGATTTAGTATCTAATATACAAAGTATCTAAACTTACTCAGGGCCCCATTCACCAACCGTGATTATCTCTAATTCGGATTATGTTTATTCCCATCACTTTCTCAGGTAATTTTAATTGACACAAATAAATTTAATTAGAAGTAGAGATAATCTTTCTAGTGAATATGGCCCGTTTAACAAAACCAAGGAACCAGCAAAACATTAATTCAAGAACTGCAAATTTGCGTTGTTCGAGTTTATGAGTTTACATAAAGGACATTTCGTTAATTGGACAAGTATTATCTGTCTTCCAGGTAGGTTTAGCAAAAAAAAACGGGAAACGAAAATCCTTTCATCCTTTCCATATTAATATAATTCTCAGAAAGCGAAAAAAAATCCATTAAATTCACCATTTATGGTTATATAATACCCCGCGGCATTAAGATCTGACACCAAACATAACAGTCTCCTCTATTACCCCAGCTCTGTTATTTAGAAATTTCTGCATGAATTACTTCAAAGCGCTAGAGTGTTTTAATCCTATAAAAGCCTAATGAAATCTTTAAGTAATTGTATTAAGGCTCTTTTCACCGAAATTATTATATAATACTTCGCCTTCATCCATTCCTAGAAGTGCTCAGATTTGAAGTGAAACATTTGTTATCCCAGAATCGCTAAACTTTGACTTGTCGACTGGAGTTGCTAACACTTTCTTCGCTCTTTCTAACCCAAACCCGGTCGTGGTTGCAATAACTGAAAATCTTACCAGGAAACAATTCCCCTTACCCATTAAGTGGGAATGAAATTGGAAAATTATGGAATTGTGCAAGTTTAGTATAAAGCAATTTTGGTATAATTTCACTCCAACTGCTTTATAGTTGTAAAACCGCTTAGCACGCAAGTAAGTTCGATGTGAAATTCCAAAATCTGGGGTTACTCCTGCCCTTGACACCAGGATAGCCTTCCTTCATCAGATTTTCACTGGGCATTTTATCCCGAAAATTTCAGTTTCATTCGCGACTACAAATTAACTGATCCGATGCTGAGAGGATTGTTCCGGTCTTCCAGAGAATGAACTTTATCCGGGTCTGCAAAAGTCATTCAGGGATTCTTCTTCCAAAGTTTATGTAAAAGTGTGACGATGGCAATTCATGTTGGGAAGACTGTTAAGGGATTGTATAGCCCACACTGAAAAGTTACCTCCTTTATCATCGTCGGATTCGCTTTCGGGCGAAAGAGGTGCCTCGGTAAGAAGTGCTGTGAAAGTGGATGACAAGCGCGGATGGGGGCTCTACAGACGTGCTAAGAAATGTTTTTTTTTCTTTCAGATCATAAAACATATTTTACGAGGCGTTTTAAAAGGAAGGATAAAAGCTTCACTTCCTTGAGAAACATATCAGCCAGAAAGTGGAGAAAAAATCCTGTGATTTTTACCCCAAACCTTACCTAATGCCTGCCCTCGGGCATTTTCTGAGCAGGAAAGTATGGAGCCGAAACGAATCAAATCCTTCCCAAATTGTTTTATGGTTATATTAGATTTTGCCTGAGATTTGTATTTCGTGCCTGACATCCCGCAATGTCATGGGAATGTGCTGTGGAAATTTAAAGATCTTGTACGACTCAATTTTTGCTAAGTGATTAATGGCCTGAAAAATATTTTCTGGAAAAATGATTTAAGCAGGTGGATCCTTGTATTACCTTTATGACAATGATTTGCTAACGGATATGTATTCAGGAAATATATGCGGCATACTTTACGGCGAATATCTCGAATAATATGGAAATGATGAAGCATAAATCCCTTTTGTAAATCATTGTAACGAGCTCTCGTAACGAAGTGAGGTAATAATTTGCGAAAGTACTTGCTATATACAAAAATTTTTTTTTATATAGAGCTGTCACTGTTATGTTTCTAAATGTTATTACAACTTCTGTAACAGCAAAAATTGATTTTTCAGATTGCCATCTTCAGGAGCATACTAGTCATGTTATTTGTTATTGCATTCATACTTTATATAGTTCAGTTCAAGAACTGCCTGCAATGAATCTGTTTTTCTTATATTCCAAATAATTTGAGATAGAAACGAATTTTC
Organism: Dasypogon diadema; assembly: GCA_006980735.1. Classification (NCBI taxonomy): domain Eukaryota; kingdom Metazoa; phylum Arthropoda; class Insecta; order Diptera; family Asilidae; genus Dasypogon; species Dasypogon diadema. The sequence goes on from QYTT01091385.1 coordinate 83,035, forward strand.
TATTTTTATGATATCATCTTAAAACCGCTTAGGCAGAAAATTCCTTCGGGGAACAAGAAAATGGGAATTATTTTCGCTTGACAAATGTTGCGGATTAACGTAATTTTTATTCAGAATTTTCAAATCATGGAATTTATTATACATCAGATCCCAATAGCTTTGAAAATACAATTCTCGTTAGCAAAATTGCCACAATCATCGCGCATTATTCTGGATTCGAATGTGTAGGCTGCAAACAGCAAACTTATAGAATTATGCCCTTTCCAAATCGGATACTGGGGGATATCTTTACATGGATATTAGTATATGATTTTATCTTGATATATTAAGCATAAATATGTATATTCCTTTTGAATTTATATGCAATAACAAGCTTTTATAATTACCCGCAGCTTTTTAAGTTATTATCTAAGCTCAGGAAAGGAAATTAAGGAAGAGGAGAATTTTTAACCTGACAAATGTTGCAAGTGTGTAGCAATTTTTAGCCTGTAATTATTACTGTGTAGCATTCCAGCAGATTAGGCTTACCCATACCATATGAGAGATATAGCAAGTTTTTCTCCAGATCAGACCAAACTGGACGAGATATAAAGTTAATTTGAGAAAAATTCGTTGTTCAAGTCCAGAGTAGTTTATATTGACACAATAACATTAATTATGTAAGCAATAATTACTTTACCGTGAGCACTATTTACAAGGTCTGAAGAAACGACAGATAATAACAAACAATTTTGTTGCTGTCTGGATTGCTCTGGTCTGGAGAAATGCAACCGCCGCGCCGCCATAATGAAATACGTGTTTATATTTTGTCGGCTTTATGTTTTTGTCTGATCTAGTCTGCCTTAATGTAGCCACGGCCTTAGATTTCCGTACGGATTTGACTGGATGTGCAAAGTTTGACTCCACGTGCATATGAAAACCTTCCTTAGACATAAGTTTTGACAAAATTTGACCCTGAGTAAATGCAACTCCCTTACCGGTACAAAAATTCCATACGACAGTGAAGTCAAATATGTTGGAATAACCATTTACAGGACACTAAACTAGGATACGCACGTATCAAATACAGCATCTGAAGCTACAAAAGCATTTTGGATCTGTCGTAGATTTTTCAAACAAATTTTAGGATGTCTACTACACGCCAAATGATAAGGCTAGCAGTCAGCCACATATGGTGGAACAAGAATAAAAAGAAAGGTAAGTAAAATTAGAAAGATCCAAACAATAGTTTGTACACCACCCTTACAGTCGCCACGGAGGCACCCATTGGTCTTAATTCTTTCCATATAACTAAGGGATAAACAGTACAGCCCGTACATTATTAAAAGCCTGTAGATGATAGCAAGCATATAATCGTTAATATGGACTACGTTCTCAAACTGTTATATTCTTTAACTCCTTTTTTTAAAGTAGACTTAAGTGGCAGGGAACTGTGGATCTGAACAGACCAGGAGGTCAGTTGTCTGCTGATGTTTATGGCACAGATTGGGCAGCAAAATTCCTGGGTCATCAAATAACGATATTCCAGTGGAAGGTATACACTACTTAACTAGGAAAATCTAACATGGAAGCGACTTATCCTACGAAGATTTTTATATTGTTATCAAGTCAATCCAGCCTAGTTAATGTCGCTTCCCTGATATTTTTCAGGATTCTCCAGGATTTACTGGATCTAAGTCAGATCATGGTTCAGCTACGTGCCTATATAGGGCGTTCCAGATCAAAGTATACTTTAAGGGGCACTTTTCCAAGTGGAGCTTAATTTTGGAGCCACGGGAAATTAAACACTTCCCCAGAGGCCCATGATCTTCACCCAAAAATTTTTTAACAATCTAACAAAAGATGTCTCCATTTTAGGGTCGTTAACTTTAAACAGAAGGTGAAGAATGAAGTATAACTTCCTGCAATCTGCCACATACTAAGAAAATCCACCACAGAAAGATGGGTCTCAACATGTCAAAATTCTGGAAAACGTCCGTTTTTTAGGAAACGTTTTCATTACCGATTCCATTTTTTTTGGGATCTATCGTTTCTACACAGGAGCTCGCTTTGTCCTGAACCAGCAGACCCTTTTCAGGTCATAACTTTAGGTCCAGTAATAAAAGGAACTCTAAAGCATGAAGAAGGAGTAGTAAAAATCTACTTTGTTAATATATTTTATGAGAATAAAATACTATAGTTTTATTATTTTGTCTTTTTTTACAATAAATATTCGAAATGGTTACCGCTTTCTTCAATACAATGATTTAATCTTCGCACTAAGCTTTGCCTAATTCTGATAAATATATTATTATCATATTTTAAATCTCTACATCCCATAAGTCTTGCCTTGAATTAATTTCAGAAGAGTACTCTCGTTTTTTTTAAATATTACAACCCTGCAGAAAGAAGTCTAAAGGATTTAAATCAGTTGACAATGCACACCCTATCCATCTTTGATCATATTCGCGATCTAGAAACTGCCCAACTTGAACAGAAAAGTGCGCAGGGGCACCGTCATTCATGTACCATATGTACTTCGTCTTGTGCCTAATAGAATCATTTCATCTAAAGTATTTTCAACCCGACCATTTAATAACTTTAAATAAATTTCATCAGTAACATCTGGTAAGGACCAATTAGCAAGTGCCTAATTATATCACGTTTCTTTTAAAGCCGCGTTAATATCAGCATAAATTCATAATACCGTTTCTAGTACATCTAACTCATGTGGGGCTCCATTCTGGGCCCTATATTTTTCATGCTTATTAGTGCATTTATAATTTCTTATTCTCATACTCATATTTACTCAATTATATATGTATATATGCCTCTACTACCCAGTAGGACCGGTAAGCTTACAGAAGTGCTTAAAAACGTACTTCCTATAAGGGGAAGTACTTACCAAGTACCTTATACTAGAAAAATTACTGGTAATAAATGCATTACATAAAAAATTGAGGTGAGCAATGAGAGCCCAGCAACGTACGGAAATATAACATGTTTGTAAAATTTAATCAACCCTTACTCACCCTACAACTGATTCGTTTCATATATATGGAAATGCAATAACTTTAAAGAGTTATAAACAATTAGCATTTTTATTTATAAGATGACTTCTGTACTTGCCTTGTTATCATATGTCACGCCGTGTTCATTAACATTATTATTACACTATTTACGAATTTTGATACTTGAAAATTTCACGCATTGTTCACCAATGCCACAAAAAAACTGAACGAATTTCACGCGCAATAGCCCACCATGATCGCGTTCTCTGACTCGCTTTAATTTCTTACGATTATGGGAGATATTTTTCACTCAAGCCCAGTGATTTCCAAATGATACCTTACCGCCAGCCTCCTACGGAATGCATTCTGTAAGTAGTTCTCCAATATCAAACTTATAAGTAGTACCACTTACGTGGTAAGTAGTTATATAAGTACATTATTGGTAAATGGTTCCAAGTTTTCCTGCTGGGTAACTTTTTTGATTTATATGTGAGTAAACTAAAGAAGGATTTGGTTAATATTTTTTATAGTATGTTGCTAATGGTATCAAGTTAAATCCAAGAAAATCTTTTTGTCTCGTTCTGGGTGTCGTGAAGCTGTCGTCTCGCTCAATAGTGTATTATTGAATCGTGATTATAAAATGATGAATTGCAGTAATTTGTCAGCAGTACAGTGACTTATTGTGACCATAACATTGCTCCTCTTAACAAAGCGTATTCCATTTTAAGACGTGTTTATTATCCGCATCTTTTTTATCATCTTCCTCTCGTTTGAAGCTTATAAGAAGTTTTGTTCTTTCTTTGTTCTGTATGGCCTTTTTATCTCTCCATATCCAGATCCAGTTTGCTCTAATAGAATCCATCTTGCTTTCAATGATTTTTTTACGATGCAGCTAAAGCTCAAGGGATGCCATATGAAGCTATGCAAAGCCTTGGCGGCAAGGAAAGTGGGGATGCGGATAAAGGGATTACGAGGTCGAGCTAAATTATTGATGCACATTCCGCTTAATTATTTAATGTGGCCTATAATCGATGGGGAAAACAGAGGGAAGGAATAATAACGAGATTGTGTTAGGTTTATTTATCATTTACGTAGTTTTGACAATTATATGGCTTTATATTAACGCTATTGAGAGCTGTTTTCTGAATGTTTTTTACGTACAGATAAGGACAAAAGTTTTTACATAACTGATCATCCAAAATAAAGTACATTTTACTTTTACAAAGAAATTGGAGTCCTTTAAGAGAAAATGAACATATCTTCATTTAGATTAATAGGTAGGATTATAGATTGAAGCAAAACACGTTTTATTGATATCTTTGGCATTTTTAACTATTTCACACTAATTTTATTTTTGTCTAGTTATTGTCCACGACTTCGTCTCCGTGGATTCGAAATATGTTCGTAAATGTCTAATACTAACAGTATAATTAAAAGTTTTAATTCTACGATCCTCAAAACCCGTCAAAAGTATCTTTTTGTTAATAACATTTTGAATTTTTCTTTCCGGTACCAGAATAAACAGGCTACTTAATGAACTCACTTTCGAGTTATGTAAAACTGACTAGGTGGAAAGCAGACGTCCCTCAGGTCTATCCTGGTCTATCAAATAGTATCAATGGTAAAAGTACCAACTTCTCTCGAAAATACCTGGTCAAAATAATTTAAAAATAATTTAGAAATTCTACTGGATAGTGGACAGCATCGCCTGTGTTTACCACTGAGTCTTTCGATTTCTGTACCATTTCTGCACCTTCAAACGATTTTAAAAACATGTCATTATTAGCTGTAGCGTGGTCATGTAACATGCCTGCACAACCATTCCATATGCTTACTCTGAATATGAACAATGTCAAGATATATTCCCGCAATCAAGTCTTCAACGGTTGTTACGACTGAGCACAATTCTGCTGGAATGGTAATCTTTCCATCCAATTCAGGATAGTGACCATTGCCTATTTTAAAGCAATGGATCTGAAAATTGGCTGGTGTAAACGTAATCTCTCAGAGGGACTCTCATGTCCTTTAGAAATTTAAATTTGGTCAACGAATATAATATATAACATAATGTAGTAAATGTTCACTGGTTTGATAGACGTTAATTACACATAAGACCTCTTAACATATCCGAGTTGAAAAACTGAGTAGGCCTTCCTCTGGGAGGAATATTGAAACAGTTCGGTTTTGCAAACATTTCTGAAAAATTCCCTAATGTGTTATACGTAGAAGAACTACGAATTTTTTGAGTCGAGTGGTGCATGTATGCTCAGGCGAGCTCTTCTTACCCCGTCGCCGACCGCTCGTTTGGTTTGTGTCGCACTCGCTTCCCATTGGACCTTATCAACCTCATGTCCCTTAAAGAATTATCCTTTTAGTCGATTTTTTTGGAACCTGTATAGTTACCAAGATGAAACAGAATGCAGGCAAGTGTTGCAACACTGCAAGTAGTTTCATTTTTATGAGTTCACTCGGTTTTGAGCTTATCTCGGACAACGAGGCAGATAGACAACCAGTCAGACAAAAATTTTAAAAGAGTTGTTTATGTGAAGATATCCTTTATAGCAGCCAATAGCCAATATATAGGCTTTTATTACGAAATCACTGACAGACACTTTAATTTCATTTATATGCAATTGGTTAATTATTATTAATAATCACATTTAAGATTAGAATTAAGCTGCCTTGAGAAGTTCCTCAAGAAAGTCAAAAACAATCTTGAGGTATAAATAAATTGCGTGCTTCTCTCAAATTTTACGTTAAAAGCCTTCATGACTTCATAAGCGTGAAACCAAGGTAAAAATTAAGTTAATATTCGGCAAAGCTATGAACAAAATTTACACCAACAGCAAACGAGACCACGCTCTTTACTTTGCATATCAAGACCGGT
>QYTT01091386.1:0-20459 GCA_006980735.1 Dasypogon diadema
GAGATCTTTTTAGTTTACCTCTTCATAGAGTAGGAATTGATTTGTCAGAGGCACAACAAGCACGACAGGGTGTTAAGTGAAAAAAGTTTGGAAAAACATAAATCCCCTTCTACCATGGAAATGACGTAATTTGCATAACCCCTATCCTATTTCTAACCCATTATGACTTGTTTTTACGAAATCTACCATCCTGCGAGAGACCATTAATGAATTAAACAAAAATGGACCAAGGATTGACCCTTGCGGATTGCCAAAGCTTTGAAGAGTTGAAAACAAATTCTTGTACGTGAGATGCTAAAGCTGAAAAGTTTAATTCGCAATTATTTTTAATTTGTTCAAGATCCTCAATCATTCAACAAATCTGGAGCCGTCTGCAATACGTATGGATTGGTAAATCATTCAATACTTCTAAAATTGTTAACATAGACGAAAAAGAGAAATAAAATTGGAAAGAAATTATGGAGAGTAACTTAGGATGATGGATATTAATAATTAAGCTGTTGTTTCAGAGCTACAATATTCAGAGTTGCAATCTTTAAAAAAAAAACAGCTCCACGACTAAACAAAGTACGGAAAAATAGTTTCCAACCAAACAGAAGATTGCTACTGGACTATATTTTGGAAAACTCTTACCAAATATAACAAGAAATCAAGAACTGATTGCTTTATAATAGGATCCTTTAGAATTATTCTTAGCACCTCGTCTTCCTAAATATTACATTTTTGTTATCACTCTTCCAAATAACTCAAATCACTATCCATTCCAATGCCTTCGTGTTTTCTGAATCTCACTAATCTCCCTTCTATTAAGCGACTAATGTGGCACTAAAAGTAGTTAAGTAGTTTAGGCTTCATAGTTTCTTTATAAAGATTGACTGGTTCGAATAGTAATTAACGTGTCTCGACGTTAGTGAAGCAATAGAACTCGATGCTCTTTCGTTGTTGGTCCTCAAGTGCATGCCTCTCTTTGATGAACTCCTTAATGCTCTCATGCTCAAATCGCACTTGGGCGCAGTTAATTCACAGATTTACTCTAGTTACAATTTGGGGCGATTCTGACATTTGTGCTGCAAATATACACGTGAATGTTATTCATCAAATATCGAAAATTAATCAAATATGAGAAGTTCAACACAGTTTGACAATTTTTCTTTTTGGTAAATTAAAATTTAAAGCATTTGGTTTGGATTATATGTCCTAAAATGGGTTTCCTATCGAAGCGTTCAATCTGTGTCGTTAAGATATTAACCCTTTGCACTCGGAACTTTTGCAACACTGGAGCTATGCAATTTTAGAAATATTTAATCTTTTAAAACTTCAAGGACTTTTGTTATTACGAGCTGATAGCCCAATAAGAATTTTTATAATCAAAAGCAAAATCTAATATTGAGTTAATTAATCATCCATCAATTTACAGTTCTTAGTTGAATGTCAATTAAAAATTAAATCCTAAGTTGCTGCAATAAATTGGTGCCGCAGAGAAGACATTCGAGTGCAAAGGGTTAACATCCTCAAACCTTACAAGCCTATTGCTGGAATGCCGCAGGGCTCTGATTTCTCACCTATTCTCTTCATTATTTTTATTAATGACTTGCTTTTCTTCATTTTAAATTTTATTCATAGTTTATTTGTACTTTGGTAGAAAAAGACCATTTGAATTACTACAGTACTGTAATCGATTAAAAACGTCTTCTATAGTTTCAGTTAAAATGCTATCGAGAGCCTGTTTTATTTCTTGAATCGAAGTTTGGCAGTTTTTGGTTTGTTTTTCCAACAGGAGGCCATTCCATCCCAGTTCCAAGGCCAATAACTCAATCACCATAAACTTTATTTTGATGGCTTCGAAGACTTCTTGTGTTCGATGTGGTGCTGCTCCGTCTTGCATAAAATAATAGTTCTTAACTAGATTTTTCCTCTAACATCTTTTTATAGGTTTGTCCGACTCTTTTACTTCCATACTTTGTGCGGAAGCCTCTGAATGCTTCACTAAAAATTTTTTCTCTCGAATAATAACATTCAATGAGAAGAACTTTGTCTTCAATAGTTAACTCACTCATTTTCAAGAAGGGTACACGGTTTCTACCACAGCTAGAATAAAATAAAACTGACAGACCTCAGGTAAACGTTGCTAAAACGTAACGTTCCTTATATTGTCAACGAAGGAGGGGGTATTTGTTTAGTTTTTACACGTTCCTATTGGACACCGTGTATTACATCTGAATTAAAATTCAATTATTATACGTTAGCCTTGTCACATAGGGTCCAAAGAAAGCTTTTATGCTAGCAACGATCATATAACATCAGATATTGATACTGTGGAGCACCGAAGTAATGTTAGTAATGTTTATTTGCTTTAATACTACTTTTGCGTACCTACAGCTGCTTACAATCAGGCGGAGTGTCGATCCTTCCTAGATGTTTGAAGTTTTTCGTCAATACTGCGAAAGGTAAATCATTAATCCGAAGTTGATAACCAGGTATAAATTGTATAAGGTTACAAAAATGTGCGGATTGTCCATGGTTTGTCTACTTAGCCATTGTTTTCTTTGTTGAACGTTTAAGATAAAATATCTGTAAGTGTGATAGGAGATTAACCCTGAGGATGGCAGTTTCTGGATTCGTATAAATTCTCCTGAGTTCCAATGAATTACAATATTTTTACAACTTTGTTCTCGTGTATTTTTTCTAGGTTTTCTAATACTCTCTCACTAATTTTTCTCAGTTTCCTTTTCACTTTCCGTCTTACATTTATTATGTCACCAGTAAAATTTCTGACAAAAAAGACACCGTCTTCCCGTGACACAAAACAAACGATGTAATACCACTGATAAGCGGATATTTGCGTTCATTTCCAGGACAATAATTCTTAAAAATTTGCGGACATTACAATAAATGAAAAGAATAATGCTGCGTCCAAGAGGAAGAATCTCATTAAAACGAAATCTTATCGTACTGTCGTGGGCTCGGCCCTTCGTCTACTCCCTTTATGTTGTAAAAAGAATTCGCTAACGACTTGACATTCTTAAATTGGTGAATGGTAGCTGGGCATGGGCACAAAGCATCTTAGTTAGTTCCCTTCGGTGGGTTCTTGCACGCTTTTAGTTGTGCTGTGCTCACACATAAAATTTGTTCATAAACCCGAAGCCATAATGGCCTATGTGGGCGGAATGTGAATCAAGATGTGCAGAATTTTCTTATTAAATGCAAAAGAAAAGGAATTTTTTTTTTGAAAAAGAAGAAGATAATTTATCCATTGCTTTCGCTTTGTGCAGGCTTAGAAATTGCCCTCTCCCAGTTTTTGTTGCTTTCCTTTGATTTGCAGTTTTTTCCCTTGGCTCGAGCCGAAGCTATTATTTTGCTTCCCTGGTGTTTTTTGTTGTTTTCTTAAATAATAACACGGCGGCGGTGTTATCACGACGTTCATTTTTCTGTTCACAGTAATGTCTGGTATTCGCGTTATGCGGCTATAGTTCATTTTAACGCTGATGCTGGAAACCTGGAATCTGGAACCTGGATATGGTTTGCATACCTGGACTCCGGATCCCAGACCCCAGACTCCAGAGATGGCATGCTAACTTCCATTCCGGGACCGCGATTAGTTTGGTTTGGTAGTTGCCGATAAGTCGCTGGTACCTGAAATCAGGAACATATAAAATTAATTAGGGAGGCTCAATAGCAAGATCTCATTTCCCTCATCCGATAATGCCACACAGGGTAATGCCACGGCCCCGATGTGTGTATACTTTTAATTTTTATCTTCTCCTCTTTGCGTTATCTCAGTCAGGTACTTCGTGCTGTTCGTTTTCTGTTCCGTACTCAGGCGCTGTGCATTGTGTCCGGACAGATAAAAATTCCTCTTTTTTTCCGTCCCAATATTATCCTCCTTTGTGATTTTTGATTAAAAGAGGAGAGAAAAACCTGTTCCTTTGAGATGAAAAGAAGTTTTTTGTTGGCTCCAACAACAAGTTATCCTTCTTCAGGTCTGTTTAGATTTATTGCAGTGTTACCAGGTAGATATGTATGTGCCCAGCCAAGTGATACTTAACTTGGCGGGAAAGTAAATTAGAGAATTCAACAACAACACAACACAACAAATAAGAAAAAGTTTCCTTATCATCTCTTTTTCATTTTACAAGAAGATTTATTATTGACTGAACAAATATAATTGGTAAGTTGTTGAATGATAGAATTTATGAAAAGCGACGGATGTAGGACTGGCGGAACGAGTATTTTATTTACATCAAACAGGCGGGGAGTTTGGATTATTTTTAAATGAATTCCATGGAAGTAAATCTCGTTATAGGCGGTATCGCATCCAGAATTTATGGTGAATGTGAATAAATAAAGGAATTCTGTGATATTAATATTTTGAAGGATGTCTCCCAGACACATTACCTAATATATTAAATTCTCAAAGCGCTTAGAATATTTTGGATTCCTTTATTCGGTTCGTTGCGTTTAAAATAATTTCAGCAAAATTATTTATCCAGCAGTTTAAATAAACAAAGTGTGGGTTTTTGAGAAGATATTTTCATGAACCTTGAGTTGGAATAATATTTTTCATTTGCTTTGAAAATGAATTTGATTCTAATTACGTGTACCTATATATGTATATATGTTCTTTTTTATGTTTGTTCTTAGATACCGACATTATAGAGGCGTAATCTTTGAAGTATTGGCATGTAGGACTCTGACAGGATTTGATTTATTTCATATTTTTATTGCTATTCAACTATTCATTTAGAAACAAATTAGATATTCATTTATGTTCTTACGTCAATTTATATAGCTGAGAGGTCTAGATACAGATTGAGTTATGCTAGGGACATGTTCTTATGTAGTCTGAAATTATTAAAACAATTTAAACTAAAACTGAAGATCAAACTATAAATCCTGTGAATTTTAACGCAATTAGAAAAATATTTTACCCGCAGCACTTATTCGAAAGAAGAGGGGACATTTCATCCTTTCTAACGATATATCCAACCCATACCGGTGGTCGAGCGAGCTGACGCGCATGTCTACAGATATTCTCCTCTGTGGGCGTGGATTCGAGTCCTGCAAAGGCAGCGGTGATTTATTTGATATCAGTGGTTAAGGCATTTCTACTGACTTGCGAAGCCACTGAAATATTGCAAAGAGAAAACTTCATGCCAAGAATTCTGACTTGCAACATTTGTCAGGTTAAAATTTCCCAATTTCATTTTCCGCCTAAGCGTGCTGTGTACATCATAGAGTTTTCTCCTGAATTTAGGCAATACTTGGAACAAAGAAAAACATGTTATTTCAATTTATGTACAAATGTTCGAGTTATCCAGCTTTGGTAAATTTCTGAAAATGTTTTCATTAAAATTTGATCTGTTTTTTTCCTTCTTTTAAAAGGCGGTGTACTAGCAGTCAGTTAAAAACCAAAAAACATTTTTTTTTTCCAAACACCTGATATTATTTCTTTATTCCCTAGGCGTAATACCAGTTTTTGTATAGAGCATTCCAGAGAGCCGGCCCAAAGCTTTTTATTACCTAATTGAGAATACTTGAGAAGCTTAACAATGACATAAGCCGTAGCTACTCAACTGTGCGTTGTTGCGAATTTTCTGCAGACATCTCAACCTACACTTTAAAGATGGTATTCAAGTATGACGCCCAATTAACCGAGATTTAAAAAAAATCTATTGAAGTTATTAATTTCTCTTCTGTTATCTTCCTTCATAATATTTACACGAAACGTATTTGTTACAATTTTCCTTTTTTTTCTAATATAGTTTGGCATTTCTTGTGAAGCCAGATCCTGCTGACTGTACGTCGTTTGTGTCCATTAATTTCTCTTCCCGTTTCCATTACTCTACACTCTTGATTTGTGCAACTTCATGATATCTTCAGTTTCGTTATTATTCTCTCTCATGAAGGCCCCGTGGTTAGTTGAAGATATTTTTAATGACCTACTTGCACATTAAAAAAGTCTAAATAAATTTTATATTGTGGGTAGGAACACTTGTTTAAAACTTCTTCCGGCTTCTCGTAGAAAGAAATATATATATACACTTTGGGGTTGCGGCCTAGGTATATAATGCTTAAAATTCCCCAATTCTAAAGGAATGTTATTATGTGCGCCGATATGAATGCCAATGCCATCAGCAGCGATCTATCCCAAAATAATTTATTATATCTATATGAAACACTAAACATCGTAACTGTTAACAATTTGCCTACGTACTTCAATAAGTCAAATCCATCACAGCTGGATTAAATTCCATTATTCCATAACCAAATTGGTCCTCCGAACAACTTTGACCATGACTTTCTGTATTTGTGTTATAATCTCAGGTTGTAGGTTCCTTTCGGGCAAATTACATTTCGTGACTAGAAAAATATGAATATAGAACAAGTTCTGATTGAATGCCCCTTCTTATCTCATAAGGTCCACAATATCATGGCCGAAAGAGACTATCTATTCAGGCGATATAAGTCTCCACGTGCAATGTTGAAACACTCAATCAATACGAAAGGGTTCGAAATAGATTCGAAAGAGATGAGCAACGAAGAAGATGTTCTACAAGTATCTGAGAACTTCTTCACCACCCACAAACGAATTCATCCAAATACATTAACCTTAAGCAAAGTGCAAAGTATCAAAGAAATTTGATGTTGGTTGTTTTAAGGAACATTCATCGTAGTTTCAAATTTAAGTTTTATAATATGTATATAGAAAATTAGACTTGAGCGGATATGTCACCAATAGAGGACTTTTATTTCAGGCAGAATTTTATCTCATGAAAAGGTCTTAAAAATCTTTCTGTGTTTGCGGTGTCTAAGTACCATCCAATTATAAAATTTTCCATGATTACCTATTCTCCGCCGCTGATCTATATTAATCCCCAACTCATTTTTAAAAAAATGTGCTCCCCGATTACGAGATACCCAATATAAAAAAAATCTAATTAATTTTAATTAGATACAAAATCCGCTTAGCAGCTGACGTTTCACACTTTTATAGTCTGTAAAATTTGCTTAGTGGATTTATTATCCAAAGGCCATAAAGCAGCAATAGTAAAGTTTTCTTATAAATAATTTATTGCAAATGAAATTCACGCAGTTCCGACCAGGTGTTCAGTTTCTAGTAAAATCCACACAAGTCCGGTAATGCAGACGATAACTTGCATATGAATGCCTTGGGGAAAAAAAACTAAACTGTTTGCAATTATCTAGTAAAGTAACTTTTTCTAGTTTGTAATTATAAGATTCTATCCAATATTTACCTTGTCAAATGGGGGTAAAATTGCTGTGAGAAAAAAAAACAGCAGTTGACATGCAAATTGGTGCAAATGATGTCGCACTTACTTACAATTAGTGACAAAAATAAAGCAAGTCCTGGGGCTTGTGCGCTGAGCTGAGTGCATAAATTTCCCAACGATAGACACCAAACGAAATTTAAATGTTTAAATTGGGATTAAAACAGCTGTTAGCGTGCATTTTAATGCAGTAAAACGTGAAAATCGGTAGGAAATTTATGAGTTTACATAAAATGTCCATAATTGCGCTATAGTAGAGTGTTTTTTATCTCTCCTGGTCCCGGTACCGGTCCCGGTCCATACTCCATAATGCTTTTACTGGAAAATGTTTACCGAATAAATTTCACTTGCACAGAAGCAAGAGGAAAAATTATTCACTGAAAATCTACAGAAAATGTAGCCATCATAAATCACAAATTACCAAACGAAAGTAATTTCGTTTTCTATTTATCTTGCCGTGGACTCATTTCGAAAATATTCAAGACGACGACCCTACAATTCGATGTTAAAAGAGAAATCGAATTTCTTTCATTAGCACAAAGTCTCAAATTCAATTTGAATTTATGCTTTAGACTGTACCGAGAATTCTTGATGTAGTTCAAACAAATGTTTTTCGAAATTTTCTCTATGCTAGGGACGTTTATAGATAGATAGATACATCCACACATATCTATACATCCTCATAAACGTATGTATATAGTTAAGTTCCTTAATTTGATTTCCATGCAAAACAGAAATTATAAAGTTGTTTGATTTGATAGAATAAATATGAGCTCCGGAATGATTTGCATATCAAACTTTAATGTATCTGAGGCAGCAGCGCACATGAAATGTGCTTGTCTTAGTATTAGTGAATGTAAACAGTAACGAACTGCTTGAATATAAAAGGAAATAAATTATACGTGAGTACACATAATTCAAGTAAAAAGGATTTCTAGGACACTTTGAAATATTTACATTCGCTTAGATATGCAAATACAATGGCGAAGAGGAGAACCGTTACGAAAATATATCTGAGATTTACAGATTTTGTTGATTCATGGGAAAATTTCAGTAGTTTTTGAGATAGAAATGAAATTATATTACGAAGAGGGGGATATTATATTTATGAGGACGAGAGGAGTTCAAGTTTATAAAACTGAAATGAAAGTGGATAAGGATTGAGGGGATTCAAGTGCCCCATTTTCTTTAATTTGTTTTCGCTATGAAAATATGTAGGTTCCTTGGTTTGGCCAGTTCGAACATAACAATATTATGGCAATTTTAACAGATGTCAAGCAAATCATAAGTAATATTTTAGTAATATGTGTGAATTTTAGTAGAAAAATATGGGAGTCAGAGATTTCTAGTAGTGAATAAATTTGCTTGTATCTATTGCAGTCTAAATTATTATAAAAATCCCTATATAAATACTTTTTTATACCCCCACGCAATTGTAGGTGCTGAACTGGCTTTGAAACATTTTCGCCTTTACTCATCTACAATTAATTTGTTCAGCAGTTTCTGACATATTTTTGCTGAATAGAAAGCATAAGCGTACACAATATGGATTATACATCTGAATTTCCTTCTGCTAAAAAAAAAGGAACCATCATCCCAATCGCAGGGAAACCTATTCCGTCATATGTGAGCGATTACCGAGCTATAGGTTTCATCTTCTTAAAATCTAGCGAATATGTCGAACAGAGTAATAATCTTCTGTCGTCAGGGCAATCTACGGTTCGTCAGAGTCGTGGCTGTGAAAACACTCTTCTAAAAAAGTCACTATAATGATTTAATCATAATTGCTTTTCATAATTTTAGTAAAGCTTCAGACACTATTAACAATAACTGTCTTCTCGTCAAGCTCCAAAAAGATTTTAATTTTTCTTCATCAGCTTTAGGGCTTATCGGTAACTTCCTGTTTGATGGAACGCCTGTTCAGGATCGCGATTCATTGTCCGATTTTCATTTCACTCAATGCGGCATACCTCAAGGTTCCATCCTTGGATCCTTTCTCTTTAGTCTTTATATAAACGACTTGCTTGGTATAATAAATTAAGGAATTTTCTATTCAACAACGTACAGATCTATCTATCCTCTCCATACCTTATTTCTATACTGGAATGTCTTTTTAATATCTCCTTTATTCAGCGTAACTTGTACTTTTTGCATAAAATAATTTATAACAAATGTCCTGAATACCTCTTTAATAAACTGCGTTTCCTTCGTTGTCAAAGAGATCTAAATATTCTCTTGTCACACTACAGATTATAGTTTGTGCTACGGCCCTATTTTATTCCGAATTCAGATACCTTGTGAGTGTAACTCTTTACCGTCTTCAAAATATGGGATCTAGTAGAGCCTTTTTTTAAGTCGAGAAAATTAATTAACATCACATAACTGCACATTTCTACCATCATTTATTTTATTTCCATTCTTTATTCTCTTCTATATTTCTCATCATGGTTTAACATGTCGAATAAGGTATTACTTATTACTGAGAGTTCCAATTAGTCCTCGTCTATAGGCCATTATTTTTACGATTTTTGGTAATTGTGCATTTTATTTCTTGCCATCCATGAAGGTGTTTATAATGAAGGCGAATCCCTTCTAGAACCAAGCCAAGCACCTCGCTGCTAACTTTCGCCGACGCAAGCAAGCATATCATATTGCTTATTATCCTAAAAACATAATTGCATCAACTAGACCTTGTATTAAGTTCTATATCCAAGTTCCTAACAGAGTCAATGTCATGTGTAACTTGGGAAGAGGACGTCCTTTCCGATCAAGATCATTCCTCTAAACCAGTCCGAATGTAGTTTTCAGTAGGGCCAATAGGTCTATGCAAATATACTTGTACATTGTCAGCGTATGGGTGAGCTTTCGCGTGCTTTAATATATGTGGCAAATCGTTAATATAGAGATTAAAAAGGAGAAGCCCCAAGATAGAACCTTGAGGAATACCATCTGGTCTCTAGACGAACAATCCTTAAGATTCATCAGTCGTACTAGTGGTTTCTGAATATGGCCTAAATTCAGTGATATTACCAATAATTCTTCACATATGACTGAATACTTAGTTTCTGCTGGGTTCAAAGTGTTATATCTGAAGATATAACTATATCTATAGTCTCTCCAATCATTTCTTATATGCTTTTTAATTTTTCACAGTTTATTTAACTATTTCTATTAATTCTTTAACGATCTTTCGATATTTAAGGCATATTGCGAAATTCAAATATAATTTCTTTAAAATTCCAATACGCAAATTTCTTGGCTACAGATAGCCAAAAGTAAAAATAGCGTAAACATAAACATTCACCGAAAGCATAAACAGCCCCAAGTGTTGATGACTCAACTTCAAAATTAATAAAGTTATTGATTATAAACAACTTATGAACATCACAAATACCAAATATCACTAACAGTAAACATGGGTCGTGACAAAAAGCCCTTCCATGTGAGTTGATAATCTCACTTGATGATCAAAATATATGAGCCACATATTTGACTCTTTGTTTTAATTATTTGATCAATCTATTAACCAATCGACCAACATGAAGAGATCCCTTGAAACATGATCTTACATAGATCATGGAAGGATCTAGAGTCTCAGTTGCGCAATTTAACAATATAAAAGCAGAAGTCATTGCACTTAGGAAATCAGAACAAATTGAGTTCAGATTCAGTGCATTTAGCTTGCATTGGTGCAACTCAGAAGTTCATTGCAGTAGTAGTGAGGAAATTTTAACAAAATTTTAACAAAAGACCTGCTGGCATAGCTATTATTACCCTTTTTCCCTGTTAAAATACTGCACCCAAGTGACGTCACTTGGGTATCCCTTGTTACATGAGCTGTGTTCTTTTGGCCGCGGAGTTATAAAAGCTCGAACAGAACGGTTGGAATCCATGGAGTATAGAATTAGTTCTTCTTCTTCTTCTGTCTTTTTTTAAGCAAACCCGAGTAAAGTAAAGGCCGTTATTAAGTTGAAATTTATCTTGATGTCAGTTTTGCCCACATTTGTGTTTATTTTAATTGTTAAGATGTGTACAATCGACTTTTAAATACAAAAGCTTTCAATAATAAGCGCTATCTATTTTCGCGTAGAAGACTTAAATAACACAGTGAGCTTTTTAACTCGGTTAAATAATCGAGTTAATTTAACCCAGTTAATGTATGACAACTTTTTACTCTGTTGCCAAAAGAGCGCAGCTATAGAATTTTTTCTTAAAATGTCAACACCGCAGCAGTGATGTTTCTTTTTTAATAGTTCGAAAGACTCTTTAAGCATATTTTTCAAAACATTCGGTAAGCCCTGTTTTTAATGGAATTGCTGTATTAGTCTCATGGCAGGTGAAAAGGATACACATCTCTATCTTTGCTTCATCATCCATTAGTATCTATATTTAAATTTCAATACATTTTACGAATATCAGACGAAATGTACTCGTACTTAGTTTAGGGATCTTTTTAGAGGAATCAGACAGCTTTGGGCTTTGGATGTATTAGACCCGACACGATTCGCCCTGCTTAAGGCAAGAAATTAGCACTAGAACTACCAAACCGGTCATTTTGACCGGTAGCCTCTCTTTCAATAGCACTATTCAGCTTAGTATTTCTGTCTCTGTTTTAAGCATCTCGGTAGTTTTAGTGTTAGTAATGTCGTCGTTAAGTGATCCAGACATACGTGCTCGATTATTATTAATAATATTTCCGCGGGAGTTAGCAACAGATTCAAACAAGTAAGCGAAATCAAGGAAATCAAAAATAACACAGACGGAAGGATTAGAAAATAAATTTCCAATTCAAGGTAGAAGAGAGGGGTGAAGACCAAATGCTGTGAGACCTTCGAGATATCCAACGCAACGACCCCGAACTTGCCGAATCTGTGAATGTCAACACTCAGACGTCGCTCTCTCTTTTTAAGAGTTGGTTGAACATGGGAGAGTTTTCATTTCCACAATGAACAAAAAATATTTTTTGAAAATGATAAATGAAAAATTTTCCTCAGAGACGAGATACCATCAAGCTCGGTATCTTTAGACACGTCTAGGTTCGCAAGTACTTCATAGACCTTGCATCTGCAAAAACGTAGTAGCCCTTGGTGAGTATCAGACGCACGCAGAAGTGAAGCGCTCTTACATGGAAATATGAACTAAGGAAAGAACATAAACCTGTAAATGAATACGTGAAAGTGAAGCACTTCTGGAGAAGAAAGGGGGTGAAAACTGGCACTCCATAAATGTCATCTCATCTGAGTTACGGCCGTGAATCATTAGAAGCAGCGACAGAAGTAGAGAAATTTTAGAGAACTTTGAAGTCGCATGAAGTTAATGTTTGACATTATTGTTTACAAGTTGAGGACAATGGAAGAAATAATAATATAATTCCTAAAAGTTAACAAAACGTTATGCCGTTGCTTCTGCTTCTGTCGCTGCTTTTAATGTGTTACGTTCTTTAGGAATTAGCTACCGGACCCCATAACCAGTTCAATAGTTATTTAAGAGGAAATTTGAAATTTTTGGGAGTTTACAACAAACTTAAATGTTAGGACATTTACATATAAATCTTGTGAAAGTTCATAATAAAATAGTATGTAATTTTTCAGGTTTCCCAGAATGGTTAAACATGGTTAAAACTTTTCTGATTAAGAAATTTGTCTGACCCTATTTCATATCTCTTTATTTGGCCATTTGCGTTTGTAGTGGAGAAATTTCTGTGTGTGAAACAAGTGCTTCACTTTTCCCAATTTTACAGCCGTTCCTTAATTTTTATTTCCATGCATTCTTAGCAAAATAAGCAATTTACTTCAAGGATATTAATCTGCAGTTTCAGCAACAAAATTTATCATATTTATCAGACACTTTTTAATGATATAGTCCAGTAAAAATGGAGACATTTAATCTCGGAAAAATTCCCATAGAGCTTAGATTTATGCGAATATTTCTTAATAAAATGGCAAAACTTTCTTGATTGATACTGCACATTATCAAATGAGAAATTTCTAGAAAATATGTTCCATTTTATATTACAACATTGTAGCAAATAGGGGTTTCCATCAGAAATATTTTCCCCTTCCTCTTTCAGAGGTCATTTCAAGAAAGAGCGCAATTTCATACAAATCAGTTGAATCCGTAATAGGGTCGAGCAAGTCAAAGCTAGTTTTTATGAACCATTGTGGCTCCAGAAAGTTTATTCACATTCTTATGAATTATTTACTACAATGAGGCGATATTGAAATTCAATTCATTTCTTATCATATTTTATACATGCGATGAACGTAAATCAGTGGTGCTAACAAGAAATGGGAGTACGCAGTACACGCCATGAAGAATATACGGGTAGAGAGGGCTAAAGACGCAGGGAAAAAAATTGATTCCATTACCACGACTTCTTTGTCATCAATTTTCGCCAACGAGCACTGAAAACTGAATGAAAAGCTTTTAAACATTTTCCATTATTTTCGTATTAAGGGAGAGAGGAGGGGGGAGACATTGTATGGCGTGGGTTTATTGTAAACGTGATTCGCTGATATCTTTTTTTTCTATGCCGTTTTTTTTTGTGTGTATACCAAAAAAAAATAGACGGACAGGGCAGGGGGAGATGAAATGCTATCAAAATATTTTGCTAGAACTTTTCCTCAGAAGGTAATCAACCGTCCAGTGGAAAGGTACGCAGTACACCTACTCGACAGTTTTCCACTAACCCCAGAACGAAATTATCGTATATTCTTAGGCTGCCATCCATACACGTAAACCACGTGACGATTAACCTTAGCGTGCACCCACACAACCAGACTGTATTGTGCTGGGCAGGAGCAATTCATCCCTTGTGTAGAGATTTTCATTAACTCCCCTAAAAGCTCTTTTTTCCCATCGTTTTTCCTACACTTTTCTTTGAGCAAATTCCCTTTTTAGCATTCCCAAAAAGGTTCTACACACGACTACATCCAGGCTACAAATTGTTTTTCTTCTCGTTTCTGGGTCTTGATTACTTTTCCCGGATTCTTGTTTACTTTTGGTACAAATGTAGTCGAAAGGAACAGGACGTTATCTCGTTGAAATATTTTCAAACGTGGGTATTTTTCCGGCAACTTTCCAGCTTTCCCTCATACCCGGTGCTGCTCCAACAAATATGTACGTGTTGGTACGTACCTGTGTGGACTTATTAATAATTTCACTCCACACAGAACGTTAGATTTTTGAATTATTTACTTACGTTTGAAATATTGTGTATATGTTTGTATGAGTTCAATTTTCAGGGAAAATGGAAATTTGTACAGTCCTAAGCCAACATAATTTTCTTCACGAGCAATTTACCTTAATTTACCTGCTTTTTCAGGATGGCTCCTCTCCCCTACCCCCTCGTAATAATCCAATAAAACACGAGATAACGAGGTTTCGTTGTGATGCTTTTTGTGTAATTGTCAAAAAATGATTGGAACAAATAGCGCTTTTAAAGCGGCAATAAAAAATTTACAATTTCTTTCAATGGCATTAAATTGCAATTAATGGGAGGATGATGGTGTAAATAACTGCGCATTGCACTCACGGCTCACGGCTCACGGATAAGGTGATTCACCTGCCTGTATCGCTCCGGGATAAAAATATCCGATTCAAGGTGTTCTTGTTTACGATTCCACCAACTTTATCTGTCCCAATTAATTTGCTTATTTTGCAGTTGCATTTATCTCGAATATTATTTTTAAGTAGGAGCTTAGTTGGTGCCGGCGCGCATACATTGCATATGAACACGAATATCTCTTGTTCTTGTTGTCGACCAATACAGCAGCGAGTTTGTTTGCACCCGAGCAATGTTTACTTTGAGTTCATATTTTAGTCTGCTTTTCATGCTACTACTGGTGCTGACGTTATCGTTTTCCCTGAGCTGGTCACGAGTGTTCCCTTTTCGTGGACTGATTTCAAAAGAATTATTCTGATTGAAATTTGATATTTTCGTTAGCTTGTTTGTTTCACAATGCGCGCATTTAATGATATATACCCTGGTTTCCGCGAATCTTTGGAGACAGTCTGTCGAGAAACCAACATAAATTTCTAAAGAAATCCTGTCCTGGCACACATTAGTTTCTGGCGAGGGTCGTACTTGTATAAATATAAATCGATCGGAAAGTCAAAGATTGCTTGATTTTATTAACAGAGCAAATTTGATGGAAACAGAGTTTTATACTTTCAAAGTACATCTCAAAATGGAATTTATAGGTAATGTGATTTCTCAAGAAGGCTCACTGCTCCTAGTGTGGGTTCAGAAAGCGACGAAGTAACCAATTTCTTAAGATACAATTTGTTTTAAGTGACCCCTAAAAGGGTACAAAATGTCCTTTATTCATACTATTATATTATCAGTGTGTTAACGAGATCTAAATCCTTTTTTCCTGGACGCTAAATATGTATGTAGGTCGTTGACTACATCCAATTTTATGTAGACATTTGAGTCTTCGATGGAATTATTGAATTTCTATTGAGAGCTCATGTAGTGAATTTTTTGAAAGAGATATGTGACTGATTTCCAAACCCACTTTCACTGTTCAAATTTCATACTAAAAATTGTGGTTCACTTGCAACATTTGTCAGGTTAAAATTTCCCAATCTCTCCTTACGTAAAAATTCTGTCCGCCTAAGCTGTGCTGTGTGTATCATAGGGTTGTCCCCTGAGTTTCGGCAATACATTAAAAAACCATAACAGATTGAGAATTTTCTGGTACAGGATCTGAGAATCTACATCTGAGGAGAAATAGTTTCAAATTGGACTTGGGGACAAATTGGAAGGCATTTTTTTTATCAATTTTTGTATTAATAATTTATTCAAAATAGCTTCCATTGGCTTCTACGTAAAATCTTCAAAGGAGAATTTGATATGCGAAGAAGAATATATTCAAAATTATTCACTTGCAGCAACAAGGTTTATATATTTTTCCATTCGTGCTGATCAATTGTGCGGAGTATTTCTACACATTTATTCGATGCGAAAGGAGTTAATTTTTAATTGCTGCTGCAGAATATCAAACTTCACAATGTTAAAGTTTAGTGTCCCTCTCGTTCCTGGTCTCTGTTATTTATTAAACTTATTTTTTTATTGTGTCTTTTCGATACCTTGAAAATTCTCCGTTATAATTCCCCTACAAAGGGAAGGCTCTAAGAGCTGTATTTAGGACTAAAGGTTTGTAATGTTCTTTACTTTCATTGTAAAACTTTTTTGAAGTTTCTTTCAGCACGACTTTATAAAATGAAATATTTTCTAATTTTCGTTAACTAATATTGAAAAGCACAAGATTATAGTTTACTAAGGCCTCTGAAGAATTCTATAACTAATCCTATAGAATTCTTACATGTAATCTGTATCATTTAGAATTTTCTTCGTGATATGTTGTTGCTCCTATTCATCGCAGCAAACCTAGAGAGTCCTATTTCGTATTATCTTATACACGGAGATATATACAGTCTTATTGTTGTATCCTTTTGGGATGGAAAAAATTCCGAATTCCTTGTTTTTGATGCTCCTTTACAAAAACAAATATAAGGGTTTCGAAAATTTTTCTGTTCCAAACGAATACCACGATAAGGCATCAGACTTAATAATTTACCTGGGGTGCCGCAAGGCAGTCACTTAAGTCCTATTCCCTTTATTATTTTCATAAATTTACCTGGGGTGCCTTTATTATTTTCATAAATTATGTCTCTTCGTCTTTGTCCAATTCGAGAACTCTTTGTTATGATTATGATGCCAAGATCGTCCGTGCTATCTCATCCGTGCATGACAAGTTTTTTTTATATGAAAAGTAATATCTCCTTTAATTGAATTTATTATCGATGACAAATGTTGACAAAACGAAGGATCTTAATATCCACCTAAATAGCTGCTTTTTCGAGAATCCATTGTTAATAATCCTAATAAGCTTTATTAAACGATGGGCTAAAGAATTTAATGATCCATGCATAACAAGGACTCTATCAGACCTATATTTGAGTACGATAGTCCGGTCCGGTCGCCATTCTATCTTGTCCATATTGACGTCCAACTTAATTTTCTTAGGTTTGCTCTCTGCAAACTCTCTTGGAAGAGAAACAAAAGCATTACAGTAACTCTAAAATGATTTTCTTTACTGATTGTTTATAGTCCTGTAGTCCCGTAGTCCGCGGGAAAAACAGAAGATGGTAGTCTGTTTCACATTCGTACTGTTCTGTTGCAGAAGGATTCGCGGAATTTCACTGTTCTGCTCAATCGTGTCTCAAGGATGAAAAGGTGAAGATTGTGCATTAAAATAGGCGGTAGTTCATATTTCAAAGGTCCCCCGTTTGAACCGCTTTGGGATCCGCATAAGTCTGGAGAGAGGCATTCAGGACATTAGTCAAGAAATAGATGAATTTTTCCATCTTCAAGTCTGAGTTTTGATGAGTCCGTTCAATTGATAATTATGTTTTAAATAAATACCATATGAAATTTAGTCATACAAAGAAAAATAGATACGGACTAACAGGTGAACCCTGCAGTAGTTCATATAAATATCACGTGACTTAGGTCTATATAGTTGGAGGATATAAGTGGGAAAAGGTAAAGTTGTTGTAATCACAGGTAAATACAAGATTTAGAGGTTCCACTTGTAACTTTGGTTTTGTTTTAGCATTAAAGAGTTAATTCTATACGGGATTATATTTCTTTTTATCTATACTTTAATATATATATCATTGGGGTCTGTAAGAAGAAAAGCTATCCAACGATTGCGACTGAATATAGTCTTTTAAGAACACGATATTCTTTCGGTATTTCATTAACACATGCACAATCCTTTTATTATTGGCATACTAAGTATATATAAAATCAGTAGGAAATATATTTTGTGGAATAAGCTATCAAAATACATAGTTAAAGGGTGTGGCAGTTAAAGAAATATTGTCTTCGCAAAGGCAACCCAAAACAGTCCTGCCATTATCGACAGCGTAATACCACTTTATTCGAAAATTCTTTACTTCCAAAAATTTGCAATTAATATTTAAATATTACATTCCCCATCGTACGTAACATAACAAGTGATGTATATGAAAATTAATTCACAAAAATATGGCTTACATTCTTTAATTAATTTTCCACACACTGAAAAATATGTAAATTTATTAACACTTTTCCTCATAAACAATTCTCAACGAAATTTCTCATCAATAAAAGACACCATATGGTGTTCCATGAATATTTATCTCACTGAAATAATAAACACAAGAAAATTATTTCCCAAGCATCCATATTTATTCTTTTGTACAAACCTGGACCGGATATACGTTTCGTAAGTTTCTGGGGGAAATTAATTAAATTCTACGGAAAAGTCAACAAGTGGAAACGTAAATTTAGTACTTGAACAAACGTGAACACTGGTAAAACAAATATGGATACGACAATTCGTCGTGATTCATCGTTAATTCTCATTAGTGAGCATCTAAACTTGTTTAATTAGATAACTGAATACTTCATCAAACTTCATTTATTCCTTTTGTGTTATTTGTCACCGGACGTCATTAGTTTTGTGACTTGGTATGCATGCTAAAAATGCTCTAAGATGAGCAAAGAAGCCACAGAGGTTCCCTTTGATTTTTCTGTGCAAACTTGCAACTGATTGGGATTGCACATCTGAAATAAAATTTATCTGGTATTCGATGCTCTCTATTCCTATGACCTGACTCTGCTGGTATTCATGTATTTCTCCTGTCCTTCGCATAAAATCTCCTTGGTCGGGTTCATCACGTCTTGGGTCTCCCTTGTCCCCATTATAAATTTTATTATAGATGGTGACGTTAATTGCGGGACGTCTTGTGCAGCAGCTGAAAATTATCTTGAAATATTAAGCGCAATAAATTAGCACCATAAATTTCGATTTTGTTAAATGCCGTCCCATGTACGAGCACCCATCTTGTGCATGTATTTAAATTGTTAAGCCCCAGTCTGATGCATGAATAGGAAATTGGTGCGAATGTGTGCTGGATCTTATTTCATCAATTCCAATTTTCAAAGTTGAGCATAATATGACGATACAATATCTCACACGAACACAGATAGTACCACAGGAGAGATAGACGAGGTACGGGCTCAGGGCTCTGGTATATGCTCAGTGCTGGCATAATGTGAAATATGTTTGTGCAAATTTGCAGCATTGTACGCTAGAGAAGATACATTTGCGAGAATTCAGCAACATTACAACAGCTCAGGGTCCACCCTTTCCCAACCCGTCCGTGCCGAAAATAACTCTTCGCATATAGTTTCATATCATGCACGAAATATTTCAATGGGAGGCAATTCTGTAAATTCAGCGAAATTTCGTTCATTTCGTCAATCGCCAGCCCTCCCCCTGCATAAGCACAAGCGAAGCACATGCAAATTTATGTGAATTTCTGACAATAAAATTTGATAATAGCTTGCGATAAGCACTCAATCTTAAATACAAATAGCGTTTATCATTTTGGCCATTTAATAACGCAAAATAATCGTTTTCTTTTTGTTTATTGCAGCAGGGTTCACGGGGACGAAAACCCAGTGCTGCTAATTTGCCAGGCAGCAATAATTTACGTTCCGTGGTATCGCCTAGACAGCCACAGCCAAAATCTGCCATAAGTCCAGCTCCAGCGGCTGCTGTTCCACATCCTTCACCGAATACAACAACCGCTGCTAATACTAATCCACTTGGAATTAGTGGGGGTAGTGCTGTTACACCAGTTACAGCTCAACAACAACAACAGCAACAACATCAACAGCAACAAGCTCAGGCTCAACAACAATCAACACAATCGCAATCATCACAGCAACAATCACATCAAGTTACAGCACAAGTTCACACCATGAAGGATCAACCACAACAACCTATGGTAAGTTGTTGAAGTTTTATTTTTATTATTTCTAAGTGTTGTTTAATTGGTGGAAATTAAATTGTCAATGGCTATCAATTTGTACCGTTATTTTCTCTAGAATAGCCTTTACCTTTTGGGAATACTTTGGTTGCAGCAACCTCATCAACAAAATGTAATAACAACAATGCAAAAAATTTCCCTCTTAGATATCTAAGCATACGAATCTCTTCAACATTTTTTTTCACTTTACAATTTAAATTTGTCCCAAAAGTGTTATCAGGATATTGATTCAGGAAACATGTTCTAATCATCTCAACCTGCCAGATTTATTAGAATAAT
>QYTT01091386.1:49371-59739 GCA_006980735.1 Dasypogon diadema
GTCCGAAAATGGGTTTACAATCTAACTTTGTTCATGTCGGACTCTGCTCCGAAAAAATCGTTTGGTTCTTTTAAGCTAAAATTGAGGCCCAAATTTTGCTAATTTAGTGCTTGAGCTCTACGAAAATTTAGCAACACTAGTACTGACCCTTTCAGTTTTATTATGAATGAGTTCTTATCTCATCTGCTAGTCTTATGAATGCATTTTAAATTAATTCACAAAAAAATAACAAACATTAAAAGAATAATCAGTGCAATATTGTACGCAATGATTTTGCACACAACACAGAAGTATACTTTTCTGTTTTCTTTACATAAAGAAATTAATATAGACGTAGATATATACTTACTGTACTCAAGTATTTATAAACAACCACTACATAAGAAAACGTTGTTTTACCGAAAAATATTTAAAAAATCGCAGAAAAATGAAAAAATTCAACTTACTTACGTGAAACACAGTCGTCCTGGTCCCCCTGTGTCTTTTTAGACACAATCCTAAATTTTATTTGACGCTATTTAGCGAAAAATTACCGGACCACAGCGTCTTCACGGCGAATTCACTCAAAATAAAGCAAGAGCCAAAATTCGCCATAAACTCATTTATCGTTATTATTTATAACTTTGCTGTCCCACACTTAATTTATTTCCGTCGAGATGTTTATACTTGCCTAGTACTATGTAAAGTAACGGGCATAATCCAGATTAGCTACTTTTCCCACGTTCTAAACCAGTCTATAAAAAAAGAAACGTATTACTACATGATCCGGGCTCTATGCGCAGTTTGCAAAACACGTAATAATTTCACGTGTCCCGACAACAATGTCAAAACCAATTCATCAAAATAATTTGTGAGTCTTATTAATTCTCAAAATAATTCACCAATATGTCTTTCTTTTTTTATGATGTAGCCTAATCCCAGAGGATAATATCATGTAATGCATACACCACAGCTTAGGCGGAAGAAATTTTGTCAGCAGAATTACCAAGTAAAAATCATTCATGTCATTTTTACAGAGCTGCGCTTCGACCATCTCGCCTACTGACGTGGGTAAGATTTTGGCGGTATTTTACATTTACCATCTGCTTATTGTGGACACTTCTGATCTCCTTAATATGTCGCTGAAAACGTCATGAACTGCAGAGATGATGAATCAAAAGACTGCCTTCTTTTGTTTACTAATGGTTAATATCCTGTAATATCAATTATAACCATCGTCACAGAGTAAATAAGTGGCCTAAGGCCACTCGAACAATCGAATAGCAGTGATGTAATGTGCCAGCTCACCGATTTATGGAAATTGATGAAAATACATCTTTATTTGATGTTTTTCTTAATGTTGATGTTCCAATATTCAACCTGAACACAGTCTTTTTATTTAGAGTCCTACACTTTTTCATATCTTACTTTTCCTCTCTCTCTTTAAGCCTTTTAATGATTTTTTCCACCCGAATATTTTCCTTCTGTTTAAAATGCTAGACGCTATGTTCTCTTCTAGATAACTTGTCAACAATAAATATAAACAATTGCTCTAAAAGGGATGATTACGTGCACTTTAGCTCAACTCTCATCACCATCGAGACATACTTTAAATAATTCGTTATAAGGACCTCTAATCTTTATATCGTAGATAAATATGAAAAAAATAAAAAGCTTTCCTTTTTGTGTATGCATGTCTGGTACAATAGATTACACATGTCCTATTTATCAGAAAATATTACCTTGTACAACTAAAAAACTCTTATCCCTTTTTCATCCAATCTAAAATGTTACCATTTGGATTTGTGTGCTCGTGCTGCATGTTCTATGTATGGGGATTAGTTTTGCCATCAATTCTGGGCGTAGAGTGCGTATAAATAAATCTCCAAGTGTTTCGCATCCTACCATAAGAGATTATGAATGGAAACTTGAAACTTAAACGGATGCCCATAAGCCCATTTAACATTTATTGTATGCTTCGATATCGACTGATCCTAACAAAGCCTTTCCCAAAAATGTTCCCTTGTGAGTCAATTAAAGCAAATTCTAACATTATTTTCTATCCAACGAACTGCTCTTCTGCTTCAATTTATTCTACATCTATTAACTCTGTTGAAAGCCTTTTAGCTTAATGGAAAAACATAATGCTTTTATATGGCTTAGTTAAGTACAGAAGACGATATGTATCCAAAAAGCTTCCCTCTATGGATGACTATATCGAGGAATGGTATTCTACATTTTATAATTAGATTGCATCATAAATGAGCGCACTGCAAATTTTTGAGGTAATTTTATTAAATGTCGTCTTTTAATTTGAACTCGCCTGTTTGGAATTCTTTGAATATATTCTGAATATAGAAGTGTTATTATAGTTGAGTCCTTTTCATACAAAAATGAAATGATTATAAATGCAAATTTGTTTTTTTCCAGGCTCCAATGGCTTTCTACCCAACATGGCAAGCTGATCCATCCCAAGGCTGGCAAAATCAATTTATTCAACAAATTCCACAAAATACTCCAGCAATAACTTCATTAAACTCGATAGAATTTCAACCACAGGTAAGTATATGCATACTATCGGAAATTTTCGAAGAATGTGGCAATAATCATTGCAATTTTCTAGAGCTACACATACCAACCTAACGGATATGTGCAAACAGGAATCGGATTTGATCCAAATTATGGCCGAACATATGCTACCCCAGTTCAGAGATATGAATTTCAAACACAGCAAATTGCGCCAATCAATCAAGTATCCTTGCAGAGCGTGAGCTTTGCACCAACTGTAACATACGCTGGACAAGTGTCGACAGCACCGGCACCTCCAGTTGTATTGCCAAATGCTCAACAGCAACAACAAACGCAGGGAACAAGTGACTTGAACAAAACGGTGTCGGGAAACGACATGCCTGGATATCCGCGGGTGAACAGCGTACCGCCGCGCTCACTCAACTGTAACGGATATTCAGGCGAGTTCGGCGGTAATCAAGGTCAAACACAGCAAAGTAGCAGTAATACAAGCGCACAACATCAACAGCAACAATCTCAGCAGGCCCAGCCACAACAGCAGCAATCCCAACAGCAGCAGCAACAACAGCAACAGTCAATGCATCCCCCACAGCAAGCTCCTCAATCTCAGCAAACACAGCAGCAAGTGCCCCAATCCCCCAATCGTAATATGATGAATCAACAGCAACAAAGACACGTCTCGCAATCCCCCAATCATATTCCTCAGTCACCCAGCAGCCATATGCAGTACCCAATTCAGCCTTCACCGAACCACAATCAACAACAACAGATGACTCACAATCCGCACCAAGGAATGCACACACCAAATCCACAACAACAGCCGAGCCATACGGCCTCTCCAAGCCACGCGCAAATGAATCAAGACTGGAACTGGAATAACCAGCAACAGCAAGGTGGACCGTCCGATATGTTCAATCAAGCAGACCGGGTGAATCTAAACACTCGTCTAAAAACCATGATACTTCGCAAAAATGATCCAAAAGATATGTCTGGGCAAGAACAGCTCCAGCCTCAAAATGCACCATCAGGCAGCAATGCTGGTGTTGCCCAACAACAACAGAGCCAGACCGGTCATTTTTTATCGTATAGCCACCACCTCCGAGGCGATTCAATGAACGCCAATGGTTCAAGTGTAGGCCAGCAACACCATCAACCTTCAATACCTGGCAATACACTCTCTGAACCCCTCGGAGGTGGTGGCGATCAGATCTGGAAACCCACGGGTCAAACATTTAAGAAGCCCTCCGGTTTCCAGACATCTGAACAACAACCAAAACTGAATAATAAAAACAAAAATGAGGTCGAGAAAAATATTAACGATCCTGGAGGTGGGAGCCTTACTAACATCCCGCCACATCCAGACACAAAACCAGACAAGTCTCTCTATCCAGGAGTGGGAACCTTCAATACTGACCCTAATAGTCAGTGTTATCCTGGTGGTGGTCCTCCGACCCAGTTCCCTATAAAACAGGAACCTGGGCTTGTGTCACAAACTAAAATGGAAGGATACGAACGCAACTACCAAAACTTTATTCAATACGCTGATTACTGCCAAACACAAGTGCAAGGCCAGGCGCCAAATCAGGACTATCAGGCGGCGCAACAACAACAACAACAGCAGCAGCAAAATTATCAAAACTCTCATTTTTACTCATCCGGCTACCAACAAAACTTTCCGAACTACAGCCAGAGTTACCAACAATCACAGCAGCAGCAGCCGCAGCAACAGCCACAACAGCAGCAAAATTCGTCTTCCTTCTGTCCGCCACAAAATCAACCCCTTCAGAATGCTTCCAGCCATTCGAAATCTTCCACACCTGCGCGGAATCCACCCCAAAGCATGTTGATAGATATGGACCGTAAGCCAGATGCAAGTGCAATCCCACCACAAATAAGCTATGAGAAAGATATTCCCGCTCATACCTATCCCATACCAAATCGATTTGTGCAACAACAAATGCCAGGAGAGAAACAATCCTCTGCTGTGGAGGAGGAACCCGCAGAGAACATGGATCTTGACAAAATTACCGGTTACCCTTTTCTGGGAGAAGGTGGACCTGCAGCTATTAAAGACCCTGTTGGATTTTCGTGCTGTCGACAAGGAAGTATACGAGTTCCAACAACAGAACATCTTAAGGATGGAACTTGTGTAGGCCTCCAAACGAAAGATGAAATATTAGAAGAAGATGAGGAAGAAGCCACAAGTACTGAACCGAACGCCGAACAAAAGCCAGAAAAAGCTGCAGAAGAAAATTCAACAGAAGCGTCGGAGGAAACAACAACAAATACGGAAGAAGTTAAAGTGAAGCAGGAGCCAAACCTGACGCCCTTGCTTGATACTTCAGACCGATTGGAGAAAGGAACAAAACCAGAAGTACCAGACTGTGATTGTTTTCCTTCCGACAAAAATCCACCTGAACCTGGGAGTTACTACACACACCTTGGTAATGCTGTGCGTTAGCGTAAAATTTTCAATCAGTAAATTTCTTTGATTACAGGATCTGCTGCCACACTTGCTGAACTCCGCAAGGAAATTGAAGAACGGTGCGGCATCTCAGGACGACAGCTAAGAATAGAAAAGGTCGTCTACACTGGCAAAGAGGGTAAAACAACACAGGGCTGCCCTCTGGCCAAATGGATCATCCGAAGAGCCGATCCCGAGGAGAAGATTTTGTGTGTAGTTAAACGAAGACAAGGACATAAGTAAGGCTTTTGAAGGTGTATGTCTTCCAATCCACCTGATGATAACTTCTGTTTCGCAGATGCAAAGCAACATTTATAGTGGTGTGCATGGTTGCATGGGATGGCATGCCAAGACTTGAAGCCGACAATGCTTATAAGATGCTCATTGGAAAGCTTAATAAATATGGACTACCGACTACAAGAAGGTGCGCCACCAATGAAAACCGCACGTGCGCATGTCAAGGTAAGTACCGCAGCGATTTTAACGACTAGCCCTAAGTTTTGATTTTGTTTGAAGGCCTTGATCCGGAAACCTCTGGTGCCTCTTATAGTTTTGGTTGCTCATGGTCTATGTACTATAATGGTTGCAAGTATGCAAGATCGAAAACTGTCCGGAAATTCAGATTATCCGTAAAAAGTGAAGAGACCGAAATTGAGGACCACATGAATGTGCTAGCCACAATTTTATCGCCACTGTTTCAACAGGTAGTGCCACGTTCCTATGACAATCAAGTTAAATACGAAAAGGAAGCGCCTGAATGTCGGCTTGGATTGAAACCGGGTAAACCTTTTTCTGGCGTCACTGCCTGTTTAGACTTTTGTGCCCACGCTCATCGTGATTTGCATAACATGCAAGATGGCTGCACAGTGCAAGTGGCCCTACTTAAGCCATCTAATAGGGACGGGAGACCTCCAGATGATGAGCAATTTCATATTCTGCCGCTGTATATCATGGACAGCACGGATGAATTTGGCAGTGCCGAAGGACAGAAAGAAAAAAATCGAACGGGCGCTGTGCAGATCCTCGAGAAGTGAGTGTAGTGTTGAGTTTTAATTCTTCATTTGAAACTAAGTTCCAATCGCGAGCTAACAAAAATCAATCTTGTTTTACAGATTTCCATGTGAGGTCCGTGTACGATCAACGCCACTTCAACCATGTCGCCGTCATGGCAAGAAACGCAATGGTAAAGAGGTTGAAGAAGCAAATGCCGCGTCAGAACAACCACCGCAGCAACAACAGCAGCCGACACCACCTCCTGCTACGAAGAAAGAGCCATCGAGTAAATCATCAAAGAACTCGAAGAACAGCAAACAGCAGCAACAACAACAACAACAACATCCAGCATCTGCACCACCAACAACGCCATCCACACCATCACCACGATGCCAGACTCCAGTCACTAACAATCCCAGCCCTGCTGGCAGTGCATTCTCAACTCCACCAGTCAATCATCCAGGTGGGAACAATAATCTCATGTCGTCGAATTCAAGTCTAATGAATATGGCAACAATGATAGATACCTTTACCGATGCGCAGCTACAATCAAATCAAATATCCAGCACAGTGCTGGATTCGCCATACTCATACGACTACCAAACAGGTTCTTACATTGACTCCAGAAATTATTATGGGCAGTGGCCACCTCCGCCGCACCCACCACCATCGGTTACTCCCAATACTCACAATCAAGCTCCCCCAATGCAGCATCATGATGGTTATGGCAATTTTGCAAATGCGATGGCAGGCAATCCGGGGCAAATGAACGATGTGCGAGGAGAAGTGAAGAGTCGGGGAAGTGAGGAGAATCCCGACTCAACAACCATTGTAAATACTACCAACATTGTTGATGGGAAACTCGGCCCTCCACCAGCGACAAATTTACCAGAGGAGGGATTTGTAAAGCCCAAGCCCCCTCCCGAATACCAATACTCACAATACCCCAATAACTACCAAATGTATCCTCCTCCACCCACCTACTCTCCTTACGATGCTTACAATAATATGAACTACAATTATGGTTACCATCAACCTTATACTCCTTATGGTATGTATCCGCAGCAGACCCCTCCTCCCACACCGCCACCACCATCGCCAAATTGGAATATGTACCCTCCATCAACATCTTCTCAGCATCCACTACCCCCACCACCGCATAGTATGCATCATCAGCAAACATTTACCCCGTCTCCATTACCACCTGCTGTACATCCGCATCACCCCATGCAACAGCAGCAGCCCCAGCAACAACCTCAAGTTATGCCACCTCAGCAACCTCCAAAGCCGCCACCTCAACAACAGCAACAACAACAGCCACAGCAACAGCCTCCACCGACAACGGATGTGGCAGCAACAACAACTGCTAAACCTGAGCCCATTGGAGAAGTTACAGAGATCAATGAAAACTTGGAAGCATTCCAGGATCCACAAATGGGAGGAGTGGCGATCGCCCTAAACCATGGCAGCGTTTTGATCGAATGTGCTAAGCACGAAATGCATGCGACGTCAGCGCTAAAGCGTCCCAATCGTTTGCATCCTACACGCATGACTCTAATTTTCTACCAACACCGAAATCTGAATCGACCAAAGCATGGAATTGATGAGTGGGAGGAGAAGATGCGTCTCAAAAAAATCAGCACGGAAGCAGAAGCCAAAGCTAAAGAGGAATCAAACGAAACAAAAATCAAAAAGGAACCAACAAGTGAAGACGAAAGTTCTGGGAAGAAAATGGACATCGACGGCAGTGACACCGGCTCAACCAGTAGTAAGAAATCAAAAAACAGTAGTGACAAGTCAAAAAAAAACTCCGATCCCGAACAGACAAAAAACGCCAAATTGGTGCTTCGGGCACCAACATTAACAACAACTTCATGGACAACATTATTCCCGATGCACCCGTGTGTGGTAACTGGACCCTACCAGGAGGGCAATAGCAGTCCTACGTCCACAACTGCCGCAACATCAGCGTAATTCTGTAGTTGATTCCTAGTGTAAAAAATTGAGCTAAGATTGTGATTTTATGGTACGTAGAGTTCTAGTTATTTACTGATAATTAGCATAGTCTCTCTCTCTCTCTGGCATTGTTGTTATGCAAGACACATGAGCAAATGATTTACTTTTTTTTTAATGATTTCCATAGATTTGCTTCTTTATCTCTGGTGCATTACCAAATTTGAATGGAAACGATGGAATTATGAGTTAAATCCCTCTTGTTCTAAAAAAAATTTTTTGATAGTACAGGAAAACATTTTCGTTTTATATTGAATTATAATGTTCAGCATTCCACCTCCCTTTTCTGTAATTACAACAAAGCGTTTGAGTGTACTCTGGACTTCCCAAGGAAGTTGCTGTGCAGACCAGAGCCAAGACTCAAGCGAGCCTCATGTTTTAGACTGAGCCTGGCCAAGAGACTCCTCAGTTAGCATGAGAGTATCCTTGCCGACTCCACGATCAGTCCTGATGAGAGGCTGTCGGAAGCCCAAAATGACTCTCACTCTAAAGAAGCTCAGTCGTGGACCGAAATAATCGCTCCGCAGGCTTTGCCGAGTCGAGATATACGGAGGGGCATATAGCGGTCGACACGCTTGTAGGCTAGCATTACGGTGAGTGTAGGGACGAAAACTGCTATAAAGGATTAACGCAGGTTAACCCAAAATTGTCAAATAAAACAATTTTTTAGAGGAACTGCTAGAAAGTGTCAAAGAAACTGCAATAAAGTGAACCCTAAAAGTGCAAATGAAATTCAACATTAGTGTAACTCACAACGAGCATTTTCTTCAAACGCCCATTGTTTAGGAAACGCTTGTGCTATGAAAAGGTTTACATATTAACGAACAGCAAGCAGCCCAAAAAATTTATTTTACTAAACGTTCCACCAAATTTCTATAGTCCACAACTACACACTAACCGGCGTTCACAAAGTTAAAATCTTATGTTTTGGGTTAATCCTATTTGTATTCAGTACAAATATGTGCGTATTGACTATTTTAATGAAAAGATTTTTGGTGTATCATTGCATTATTGTATTTTGAAAATGTACTTGGGTTCTTAGACCCATCCAAAATTCATGATTTAATCTCCCAGACACATCGAGAAATTATGTTTAATTTTACTCACAAACTTTTAAACTTCATTTCTAAACGAGCACAAATAAAATAAGCACAAAGGTGATGCTGTTCTTGGATTGACTCATCATTGGATAACAGCCTATACAAGTTGCTACTGATTCTCGAAATACATAGCACATTTCTTGTAGAAATCCAGAGACGATCTTCGTAGTTGAATTCTACATAGGGTCTCTATTTTTGTGGAAATTTTCTCTAATAATTTAGCAGCTTTCTCGATTTTTTTTTTAAAATTTGTTATTCATACTTACGACTAGTAGTTTAAAAAATTTCCAAATGGTCCACCCATATAAGGAAAAATATTATATAGTTTGCGTTTATAAATTTTGTTCAGGCCACAGAATATAAATTACACATTACAGGCATAGAAACAAAATGGATCTGAACTCCCGTATAAAAACACGTGCGCGTGAGTGAAGCATTTTTCTCAGGGATGAAGAGCACGCAGGAAGAGGGTGAATGCCATAGATTAACATTTCCCCTTGGAAGTTGCTTTTTTCTTAATGCCTTAGAGGCCTATAGGCACTATAGAAAGAATATAAAGACTTCACTTTTCCAATTTCTCGTCAAGTCCATTTTGTTGTCTTGTCTAAATCAACGAACATAAATAACAAGAATACCGACTTCGAACATTGAAATGAAAAATTTTCATTGACCTTGAATATTTGGCTTTGTGTTTGCCAATTTATCTAAATAAGAAGGAAAAAGCAAAAAAATCTCACAATTTGCCTATCTATTAAGAAATATGACGACACGTGTTCTACCTACATATATAATGAAAAATATGAAAAGGGATAAAATATCCGAGCTAAAAGTTTCAAAGAAATTCCTTATGGCCGCTTTATTCATCTCTCTTCATCAATAATAAGAGTAGTAGGTAGGTAGCCAAAAGATCACAATTCGTGGGAAACTCCACCTCTTGAAATGAGGGGAAGATGTTTTCATAACAAAAATTGAGACAACCCAGCAAAATAAAATTGACTCACTTAACTGGTTAAAATTCTTCTCAGAATATTCCTCAATTTCATTGGGTAAAAATTAGCAATTCCCAGAAAAACTATAAAATCTTTCGGATTTCCAGATTGCTATTTTTCTTTCTTCCATTTTAAACAATGGGCCAGGACTTTTTCGAGGAATTGCGCTAGAAAGAACGATTTTTAGGGCAAATATTTGTTTACACTTTGTACAACCACGTGGTGCACAAACACAAACTTACCGCGCCGTGGAAAATTTTACAGGCTTTTACTATATCGAAGTGGATTAAAACCTACACAC